>CAIGRH010020515.1:0-13322 GCA_903798295.1 Fraxinus nigra | reverse complement strand
CATATTGCACCATTCTGAATTGGACTGCAATCAGCCTCACCCTCACCACAAGCTTAATCTAGTGCCGCTTGCAATTTTTTATCCCCCGCCTCGCTATTTGCTACACACCATGTTTGCTCCACCCTACTCACTGAGGCTTCACCGTTGGAGAATTCACAGTTGCCAAATTCTGTGAAATGAAAAAAATTAAGTGATTTTTCGTTAAATAAAATTATTAAGACGCTAAATGAAACTGTGAAGAAATTATCTCTATATTGTTTATTGCAAATGTCGTGCCTATTATTGATTATCAATAATTTAGTATAAAGGATTTTATTACTCACTAGGGGATTCAGTGACTACTTTTCCAGCACCTCCAAAATCACATGTACCACTTCGTCGAGAATTCTTTTGATAGTAGCTGTTGAATGCATATGATGCATGGGCCTTGATAGTAATTATTGAATGCATATGATGCATGGGCCTCATGTTTGTTAGGTTCGTAACACGTGGCACCTTTCTGAATCGGAACACAATAAGCCTCACCCTCACCACAAGCGTAATCAAGTGCTGCTTGCAATTTTTTCTCCCCAGCCTCGCTATTCGCTACACACCATGTTTGCCCAACCTTACTCGTTGAAACATCCCCGGTGTGGGACTCGCAGTTACCAAAATCTACACGATTATATAATTACTAAATTGAAATATCATACTATTTCAAGGTTTAATCTAAATAACTTATCCGTTGACTTTAAACACGATAATAACTTCACCAATCTAATGAATATGCTTTAAATTTAAAAAAATAAAAAATTAACAAAAAAGATCAAATACTCACTAGGAGAATCAGTGACTACTTTGGCTGCACCACCAAAATCACAAGTACCACTTCGTCTAGAATTCTTTTGATAGTAATTATTGAATGCATATGATGCATGGGCCTCAAGTGTGTTAGGTTCGTAACACGTGGCACCTTTCTGAATCGGACTGCAATCAGCCTTGCCCTCACCACAAGCATAATCAAGTGCCGCTTGCAATTTTTGATCCCCAACTGCACTATTCGCTACACACCATGTTTGTCCCACCTTACTCACAGAGTCTTCACTGGTGGAGAACTCACAGTTGCCAAATTCTGTGGAATGAAATAATAAGTATTTTTTTTTTGATAAATATAGTTATTAAGATGCTAAATACACACAACGCAATCACAATTTCCATACTCTTTCCTGTAACTCATGAATTTTACATGAAAAAAAACTTCATATCCATTTAACATATTATTATGTTGTGACATGCACCAAGTTTTGACCTTAGAGAGCTATATTTCTGATTTGTCTTTTCAATTCACAAATAATTTTTGTTTATATTCGGGTATGTCCAATGTTCCTTTAGTTAATGATCTATCATTAGACTTCAACAACTTCAAGCGCAGTATGATAAATATGTTTTGAAGTCAAGAAATTCGTAAAAAGAAAGGTCGAAATATAGGATAAAAAGATCGATTACTCACTAGGAGGTTCAGTGACCACTTTAGCTGTACCACCAAAATCGCAAGTACCACTTGCTCTAGAATTCTTCTGATAGTAGCTATTGAATGCATATGATGCATGAGCTTCAAGCGTGTTAGGATCGTAACAAGTACCACCTTTCTGTATCGGCCTGCAATCAGCTGCACCTTGACCGCAAGCATAATCCAGTGCCTCCTGTAACTTTTTCTGCCCTGCGTCACCCTTGGCCACGCACCATGAAACTTGTGCGCTCGGCGTCACTTGATCTTTGATCCATTCATCCATGGTGCTTTTTGCTCTCTCCAGTGTGAGCGGTATATCATAGACTTTGTCCTGGTTTGGGTAAAACAACCCGAAATTTCTTTCAGAAGTTGGCCCGTCCTTTTGGTTTTCGTTAAACAAAGCAAATATATAGACGTTAAGAGGCTCGTTGGGTCTCAATGGGGTCCCGCCACCAGTGAGAGCTCTACGAACCACATTTCCGTTATACTTAGCCGCAATGGCTATATTTGCACCATTTTCATTTCCATCACCATTTGATGGCCACCCAGTTTCAGTAACCACCATTTTCAAATCATTGAATCCCAAAGCGTTAATTGATGCGTAAACAGCGTCGAGTTGAGCCTCGAACAAACTTTTATAAACGAGGCCGTTGTTAGGATCAGTCACGCCTTTGCCATCTTGAAATAAAGCGTAGTCTAACGAAATGGTGTCTGTGTGTGCACTGTAGGCGATAAATGGGTACGCATTGATCATGAAATAGGAACCAGTTTGTCTGAGAAAATTCAACATGGGCTTGAATACCGGTTCGATCAGGTTCGGTTTGAATGAACCAGAGGAAGGAGGGTAGGACGATTGGAGTATACTTAAAGCTAAAGGGGATGAGACTTTGATTTTTGAAGCGACGTCGTACTTCAAGAGTGATGCATAAATGTTTTTCATGGCTGGTACTAAGGATGGTGGAGTGACTTCGTTACCCACGGCAATGGCTTCGATGAGGGTGTTGGGGAGGTATGGAAGGATATTGTTCTGAACCCACGTATCAGTGAAGGATTGATCAGCTGCAGCGGAGGAGAGTTGTTCATTAATGAGTGCCACTGTGACGGAGATGCCGGAGCCTGAAAGGGCTGAGAGGACAGTGGAGTCGGTGTCGAAGATCTTCACTTTAGTTAGACCTTGCGCTTTGAGGAGTTGCACCACCTGCGGCGGCGATGGGAGGTTGTTAGCCACACGGCCGTAGTTTACCCCGATAGAGCCGGAAGCAACAAGCGTGATTAGATTAGACAAGAAAAGAAAAAGGAATGAGAAGAAGAAGGTAGAAGAATGTCCGTAGAATGCCATTCTCAACCGAGCAAGAAATAAGAGAGGTGGTGAAGAAGATAGTTTTTGTATTGTTGCCTATGGCGAGTTTATATAGAATTTATTTGTCACTTATTCTGTCATTTGTTTAATTTGTCTTATAGGACCAATTTTTGCACTTAATTTGGGATTGGTTATGAGTTATTAAAATTATAAATTGATAAAAATAAATGATAGTTGTTTTTAGTTCAACGAAAATGTGTTGTTAAAAATAAAATTTGATCAACTTAAATTATAAGTTGATTTAATCCAAACATGCACATAGTCCACGAATACTACATTATTTGTTGCAATTATTTATTTATGCTTTGCATATATTTTTATTTGCTAGACAATATTAATGCAGATATTGTCGCGAAGGTTAACCATAAAATCCTATTTAAAAATATTTTATGTACACCAAACATTGTTCTTCACATAAAATGAGATTATAAAGAGAGTCAATACACAGTTTCACAAAAATTAACTTCATGTAATTTCACACGAAAACTCTTCAAATATATAAAACTTGTTACAAGCAATACTCCCAATGTGTTTTTATGTCATATTGACTTGATTGTCGAGTGCGCTTGGCCGTGAGCACAACTCAACTAGTTACTGAGTGTGGAAGAATTCATGCGCATGACGTGAAGATTTCTTAACTATCGATTAGTCCTTTAGAATTTGAGAATTTGATCGTGAGCACTAAGCTTACAAGTTAATGAGTGAACAATTTCTGCAGATAACAAACGATGAAGTGGAAATTGGAGAATTTTTTTTCCATGTCTTCCACCTTTTCTCCCATTTTCAAGTGCACTAACAACTTGTGACATTTTTCTTTTCAAAGATGATGAAGGTCAATTAGGAAAAACATTTAATCCTAGTGGGAATGTAGGATGCTTCTCCACTCTAAATTCTTTAATACTATATTTCCATATTTGATAAAATTGAACCTATTTTCCCAAGAAGACTCGTGCCTTTCCGAGTCTTCTTAAGAGCACTTGACAACTAGTAACATGTATATTTGTATAGATAGAGGAGAATTAGAAAAAGCGTTACACCCACTAAAATGCCTCTCTAAATAAGGTGGTATGTTTTATTTAATAACGAATTAAACATAATACAAATTCAGGAGGGACTCAACATGATCTCTAGTTAAAAGTGCAAAAGAGAATTACTGCACATGGAACGAGATTTACCCGGTTCGTACTCACGAGTAGCGGCTGCAAGTTCCTACGTCAACAAAAAAAAAAGTGCAAAAGAGAATTATTTGTGTAGATCGAAGACAATATTGAACGTATTAAATAACAAACAAATTGAATTCTTATTCATTGTCATTTATTAAATTTTGTAGTGTACAACAATAATGAGCTATAATTGTGCTATTCTCAACACATCGTGCAAGAATGATTAACTTTCAATGTTGTCAAGTATAATGAAATATTATAATGTTTGTTTATATCAAAATATGGCAGGATCAAACTATTAACACACCTCGAGCACTCGTCATCTATCGATATGTCATCTACACACTAACATAACGTTAGAGACAAAAATCGTCATTTCATAAAAAGGATCGACGATCGTTAGTATTGATGGTCAAGTCACCATCGAAAAACTAAAAAATAACTGAATGCAAGGAAGATGAGTGGAATGGAACTTGACTAGGAGTTGGAATGCTTACATCTTTGGCGCAAATTAGTTACCCACATATATAGAACGAAATGAGGCATGTAGATAAAGATGGACCATCAAGCCGGATCCAATCCAATATGATTGACCTCAAAGAGTTTGCCAAGAGCTAATGCAGAGCCCTCTTCCACCACGTGGATACCACATAGCATATTGATATAAAATGGCTCATTAACGCAACACTCCCCCAATACATGGACATATTTTCAAAGGATAAATATATATGTACCGAATGGGGGTACCGAATGGATCACCCACTCTCACAATGCACGCGGGCCCCATGTGTATTTAAAAATTCAGGCTTGTGGTCCTCACCTCCTAATGTGAGTGGAGTGTAAAAGATTCGATATAAAAATTCAGTACATGTAGCATAATCCATTTTCAAATATCCATACCTTTTCAAATTAACAGAAAACTCACCTCTATGAACTTTGAGGTGCGAAACGTCCTATTTTCTTAACAAATTCATGTGAAATAACAAATATACCCTCTTATCAAATAAAAAAAAATAAAGAACTAATTTTAACGCAATTGCATTCTTATTTGATGGTCGCCACCTCGGACCAGAGCAAACTCCAGAAGAGGTCTTTTTTTTTTCTTCTTCCTCTCCACGGCTGTTGCCCACTCTATGATCCGGGAAAAACCCTTTTACAGCTTGAATTTGAAATAGAGGATGGAGACGAGATCGACGGTGGAAAACTGTGCTCTACTATTATCTCTAGTTGATTTGGCTTGCTTACATGTCTTTCTTATTCCCAAGCTGGGAAGGAGTAGTGAACAAGAATTATCTTATCATCTGTGATTGCAGCTGCATCTGTTCAAGTTCAATAATAAGATACAAGGACAAGTTATATTATAACTCCAATTAAATTACTGGTGAAGCAAGCAATTCGTTAGATTGTAATGCTGTTGAACATTGAAAACCTTAATTGTGGCACGGCTCAAAATCTAATGGTTCGGTTCCGTTCCGTTGCATAATTTAAAGTCGTGTCACTATTGGAAATCGGACATCCTAATTAGTTGAAGGTTGAAATAAGGATGCAACAAGGTACATAATTATTACAAATAAAAAGATTAAGGACCTTAAATGTAATTAAATATGATACAACAACAAAAAAAAATGCTCTGTAACCTTGCAAAGTCTTCTTTATCTCCCTTTAAAATAAAATTTCTTTAATTTCTATATTTATCTTCAACCATATAATCATACAATAAAATATTTTAAACAATAAAATATTTTAAACGTAAACTCAAATTTATTTTTCTAATTTTTAATAACATTCTCTAAAAAAACACTACTGAAAATATTATTTTTTCTAACGGCCATCAAACGTGGGCAAAGTTTGCTTGTGACTAAATAAATTATAAAATAAATAACGTTTTCATCTTTAAAAATTTAGAAATAAATAAGTTACTAAAATAAAAATTATTAAAACTTAAGAAGTAAATTAGTCGAAACATCAGACATGTTTGGAGTGTGAAAATCCCTTAAAATACTTTGTTTTTGTTTTAAAGCTCAGAGATTAGTAAAATCGAAAGCGACTGAAAGAATGTATTTTAGAACAGTAGATCGATGAAAAATGTTTGGTTAAAATAAAAGAAAAAATGATTGATGTGATAAAATATATTATTTTATTGAAAAATACACGAAAATTTGCTCTCTGTGCGTGATATTGGAAGGCTAATCTGAGGTGTTGGAAAGGATAGTAGGAGAGCGAAAGCAAAGGCAGATCGAAGAATGTCTAGCGCCGGTCAGGATGAAGACAAGAAGCCCGAAGATTCGTCGTCGCACATCAATGTCAAAGTCAAAGGCCAAGTCTGGATCTTTTCTAAATTATTTCCTTTTTGTTTTATCTTAGGTTTTTTTTTTTAAATTACTAACACTTGCGTGTTTCTGATGGTTTTGATTGTGTTTCTAGATGTCTACTTGTTCTGATGGTTTTGCTTATGTTCTAGGGTTTTAGATTATCCATTTTCAGGGTTAGCCGCTGTGTTTTTGTGGTAAACCATTTGTTTATTGGGGATTTCTTATTATTTGTTTAGTAGTTTTGATTTATTGATCAAGTATAAAGATTTTTTTCTGCTAAGTGCAAAGAATGTTGAGGAAGGATAAAGAAGTTATCATTTTGAATTTTTATTTTTATTTTCTGAAAAAAATTCACAACCCCAAAATTCTCTCTCTCAAGCTTTCTTTATACTCTGGCATTCTGGGAGGAATGAATTTATGGAGTTTTATGAAGCACAAACACAGGAGCTAGGGCAGTTTGGCGTGTACACGTCCGGCATGTCTGTGTTATCACAGAAAATTCTCAAAAACTCTTCAAGGCATATCTGACATGAAACGAGGTGTGTCATCTTTCTTGAATGATTGTCAATCATCAGGATTAAAAGATTTCACCAACGAAAATTGTTGACTCCAAAAAATGAGCCCAATGGATACCAGCCCACTCTTGCTACGTCAAGTACGGATCTAGCACGTTTTTACTGGAACAAGAACGGTAGCCAAAGTAAAAATGGACGTGGGAGGTACTTTTCGGCAAGAGATGACGACGTTCAGACTCCGACTGTTTTGTTTTGACGGCTATCGCACTATCAATGAAAGTCGGGTCGATTTCCTAAAAATAAACCTCTCCTCCCTATACTGTCTTGGCCGACGTGGTGATCGTTGGATCAAAGACCACGTGGCCTGATCTCCTGGACCGAAACCTCACATTACTGTCCACTCTTACAATTAATACTTGATACGAAGTCAACCGTTCTACTTAGTAGGCTGACACTGACATACACTATTGCAGACGTCATATCAATTACTTAATGGATCTTCAAATCTTCTGTAGCTTAGGGTCGGTGTTGACTTGAAGGCTTCTGGTGGCATAAAACTTTGGACAGCTCGGAGGGGCCTCTGCCTCTGTCTTTTAGGCTTCAGAGCCTCAGTGCTTCATGTGGGGTTAAGGAGTTTGGTAACAACATCTGATTCATTCAGTAGGAGAGGGCCTCGGACGATATCTTCTTTCTCTTATTTTGACTTTGTTAACCATTCCTTTGACCTCCTAGCTGGTTCCCTGCCCATGTGGACTTGCTGCCCACGTGGCTGTCCATGTAATTCTGATGTGTACGTGGCTGTCCACGTGGCGATATGAGTTGGGTCTTCGGGTCTGGGGGATAACAAAATTAAAATTCAAAAAGAATATATTTTATTAAAATTTAAATGTACAAAATAAAGTTATTATATATAGATATACAATCTTAAAAGAGTTAAAATCAACGTGGATGTATCCTACTTTTCTTTGAAAATCATGTGTTGACTTGTTCCTGTTACGCGAACATATCGCTCATCATGTCTATGTCTATGTCTATGCTTATTGTACATCGAGAAGAAGGACTAGAGGGACACAAGAAAGTGAGGAAAAGAATAAATCAGCTATGCATTCCTTAACTCTCATTGAGCTGTGACCCTATTTTGCATTTGCTATCGAATTGTAATCTGTTTTGGTAGCATGGGAGCAATGAACATAACTCGTGAACTTGTCAGGGTTGAGTTAAGTTTAAGTTCATTTTGTATTTTTTAGGTTTGTCAATCAACGTGCCATATGCTTTATCCTTTTAAGATTTTGATTATGCTGTTACGTTTGTCCTACAAATTTTGTACTTGAATAATCTTGTGCTTGTGTTTATTATTCAAGCTGTTTGAATTCCCTTTCTGATGCTGGATGAATCCTGCATTCTTAGTGATGATCTTATGTGTATAAAGACATTTACTCTAAATTTTGCTAAAACAAGTCATTTAGCCCCTGTTTGGCTTGTTAAAAATAAGATTTTTAGTATATTTTAATAAAAGTTGATGAAATGTGTGGTTGAAAGGTTGATAAAAGTTGTGAGTTCTATAAAATGTGTGGTTGAAAATAAGTTTGGGAAGAAAATGAGTTTTAAAAAATTGGGGCCGAATATGGGCTTAGTTTATATTGAGGAAATGGATATCTTTGTAATTGTGTTGAATAGTCTTGTGATTAGTGTAAATAGTTATTCAAGCTATTTGAATTTCTTTTGCGGCGGTTGATAAGTCTTGCATTCTTAATGACGATCTTACAAGTTTAAAGATATCTAGGATGTGTTTGAACCACATTATTTTGGAAGAATGTATTCTGAACTAGTAGATTGATGGATAATGTGGGGTTGCAAAAGAAGGAAAAGTTATTGATGTGATGAAAAATATTATTTTATTGAAAAATGTGTGGTTGAAAATGAGTAGAAAAATGAAAATGAAAATTTTAATGTGTACCAAACAGGGGCCTAATCTTAATTTTGCTAAAATAAGTCATTTTAGGTTTTTTTGTGAGGAAATGAATATTTGTGTTTTTCGTTGTAGATGTGTTGATATTTCTTCATACAAGTGCTTAATGAGTCCACTTCATATAGGATGGCAATGAAGTCTTTTTTAGGATCAAGAAAAGCTCCCAATTGAAAAAGCNTTATTGATGTGATGAAAATTATTATTTTATTGCAGAATGTGTGGTTGAAAATGAATAGAAAAATGAAAATGAAAATTTTAATGTGTACCAAACAGGGGCCTAATCTTAATTTTGCTAAAATAAGTCATTTTAGGTTTTTTTGTGAGGAAATGAATATTTGTGTTTTTCGTTGTAGATGTGTTGATATTTCTTCATACAAGTGCTTAATGAGTCCACTTCATATAGGATGGCAATGAAGTCTTTTTTAGGATCAAGAAAAGCTCCCAATTGAAAAAGCTCATGACCACATATTGTGATCGACAATCAGTGGATTTGAATGCAATTGCATTTCTGTTCGATGGCCGCCGTCTCCGAGCAGAGCAGACTCCTGATGAGGTCTTTTCTCCGTTTCCTCTTCATGTTTCTTGGTTGCTCTATAATCCAAGCCAAAAGTTTAACTTCTGAATTTATTCTTTACAGCTGGAAATGGAGGACGGTGATGAGATTGATGCGATGCTGCACCAGACTGGAGGCTCTGCTGTATAATTAGTTATCCATGAATGCTAAGCCATATGGAAGTGTGATATTTAACTTTCTACTAGACTTGTTATGTTAATGCTATTGTTCCTTTGTTTCTGTGTTAATAGTCTATTAGTCTTGAGAATCCTACTATGATGTCCATTCTAAATGTATTCTTGTTAATTAACCAGTATTACTTGAATAGTCTCTCTAGATTTACTGCCCGATGTGGTGGGAACTCATGCACCTTCAAGGTTACTAATAAACATCGTCAAAAGTATAAAGCTCGACCTTTTTCCATGGAAGCGAGTCAAAGGGACCAAACCTCAAGCAATACAACAATGCTCTGGAAGTCGAATAGGAGAACTTAAGACCGAAGTACTACATAAAAATGTCGAATCAACATTAAGTTTCTGAACTTAGTTGTAGCATAGAACAATATGTAATTCTTGACATGACCAACGTTGTTAAAGTAAAGAGTTGAACTTGGTACATTTTCGTATTGGACATTATAAAAGAGGACATTAAGCCTAAGAATCTAGAGAGGCGACACAATGTGTTCAACAAACACGGGTGGTATGGTGCCTACAAGTTCATATGAAAACCCACAACTTTCGACATCAACAAGTGTACATTAACCTTCCCCTTTTACCTCTATCTTTTATTTCATTTTTATTGGGTTGTGAAGTTGGGGGTTTATAAATAATTGGAGAAATTATTAAAAGAGCTCATGTATGTCAATAACTTGAGGTGGACCTCCAACAAATTTAATGGCAGATGAAGATTTACTAACAAATTGCTCATTTATTATCTCATGCATTCCAAGTCATGGTAAAGTACTAGTATATAGAGAGAGAGCCAGCAAATAAAGAAATAAAACCGACAGTGGCAAGTCTACGACACTTGATAACTCTACTTTCCCTCTTCCATTTGCCTTTATCACAATCTTTCAACTATGAAGAAGCTCTTTCCAAGAGTCTCCTCTACTTGGAAGCACAGCGTTGGGGCCACCTGCCGTACAACTAGAGAGTCACTTGATGCCACTATTCCGCTCTCACCGATGGCCTAGAACAAGGGGTCAGTCCGCCACATTTCTCTTTCTGAGATTTTCTTAATTTTGCTTCAAGGGAAATTAATAAAGATTGTGTGTTTTTCCTCTAGGTGGACTTGGTGGGAGGTTACTACGATGCTGATGATAACGTGAAATTTGGTCTTCCAATGGCATTTACCATTACAATGCTTTCAGGGTGTGAATTCAACACCAGGATCGGATAGCTTTGGCTGGAGAATATCAACGTGCCCTTGAAGCCATGAAGTGGGGAACCAACTATTTCATCAAAGCACACACTCACCCTCGTTTCTTGTGGGCTCAGGTGGGTGATAGGTGAGTGATGGGGATACCGATCACTACTGTTGGCAACAACAGGAGGACATGACAACATCCCAACGTGCTTGTGAGATCGACGAGGATCACCCTGGGTCAGATGTCGACAGCGAGACAACTGCACCTTCAATTGTGTTTAGGAGAGCAAACCCACATTACTCTCATCTACTATTCGATCATGCACTACAAGTACGTTAGTTGATGTCATTAGAGGGACAGACAAGGTAGGTCTATCCCAAATTTAATGAGGCTTAACTAAATGAGGCTGGTTCTTTGCACCAAAATTAGCGAAACATAAAATTTTACATACAATGCCCTCATTTCTTGAGCTTAAACTTAACAAATTAATTGCAAATAAATATAGTGCACTTTTGATATGACAACAAAAACGAGTTCAACGTTTAGCACGTAACATCACACAAGTTAACTTAATTCGTTCTACTCGTATTATTTCAATCTCTCTTCCTTAATCCATTCTAATGTACTAAACATGCTAATGCTGACGTGCTAAACGTGCCAATAATGTACGATTTGTTTGTGCAGTTGTTTGAGTTTGGTGACAAGTTTAAAGGGAAATATGATACAAGTATAGGAGTTGCAAAGGCATATTACCCGACGGTGAGTTATCATGGGCAGCATTGTGGCCATACAAGGTCACCAACAGGATTTATCATTTGAATCATGCAACCGAGAATGCTCATTCTTTCGGTGGGATCACTTGGGCCATGCTTGTGCTCAAATTATTGCTGCAATGGTAAATTTTTCATCTCCTACAAACCTTTGCAAATTTGCTCATCACCAGCTCATGAATACTAAATCTTGATTGATTGTTTGGCATGACTTTTGAAAAGTCAAAAGAAACTTTTGAGACCTAAAAGTTATTGGTGAAAGGACCCATTTAGTAAATTTTATAAAACTACTTTACAATAAATTGATCTAACGTGACTTTCTTCTAAAAAAAAATTCCGAACGAGAAATCTCTTTTTGAATTTAATTTCCAGACACTAATTAAGATAACTTCCTTGGGATGGTCTTCTACAAGGAGAATAAATCCTACCAAATGAGCCCATAATTATTGGAAGATTAACTACAAAAAGCATTAAGCCTTATCTAAAGGACTATGATAACCAAATAGAATCCTATATATGCAAATGCATCATCTCTTTAGTATTGTATAATCTATCTTACCAAATATGTCAATTTTATTATAGTTGTCAATGGAATTGAACGTAAAGCATGAAGAACAAAAGCAAATTCTCCAACAATACCCGATCGAAAGCAGGGTATTAAGTCTGTGCTTGCCTGAACAAAAACAATTTGTCTAACATGCATTGCACCCCAAGTGGGCTCTTGTACACTCGCCAATGGAACAACATGCAGTACGTTTCCAATACAACATTTTTCTGTCAAAGTGGCATAACCCTTTCATCATAGTCTACTCTCATTATCTCCAAACAACCAATCAAATGCTCAACTGCCAAGGAGATTTAGTGGGTTCTAGTGAGATCCTGTCCTTTGTAAAATCACAAACTGCCTACATTTTGGGCTCTAAACCTATGGGAACAAGTTATTTGGTGGGTTATGGACCTACCAATCCTAAGAGAGTGCACCATAGGGGTGCATCCATAGAATCATACAGAGATAGCAATGGATTTGCGGGGTGCACGCACGGATATGATAACTGGTATGGACGGCAATATCCTAACCTGAATGTGTTTGTTGGGGCACCGGTTGGGGGACCAGATGAAAGGATGAGTTCAGGGATAACAGGGGAAATTTCATGCAAAATACTGCCTCAATGGTTGGGGTTTTTGCCAATTTGTATGCCTTAGAAAAGGCTACTTCTGCAGGAGCTACTAGTTTACCACTCATTTCTTTCATTTGAATGTAAAGAAATGTTATTTTTTTGGTTGGGGTGGGGCAGGGAGGGGCTACTGCTATATTTCTATGTGGAAGAGAAGTTTAGAGAAGTTTTCTTGCATTATTCTTGAACCTGAATTATTTTTGTATGAGCAAGGATATAAAAGGTTTGCAATTTGTCGGTTAACTAGAAATTCTGATTCATTATGCCAAGAAAAAAAACTCTACTTACCTGGAACATAGTTATACAAATGTGTGGAAGAATATGTTGAGTAAAAATGCAACCAAAAAACAAATTATTCAAAGCACATCCTCAATTCTCTTGTCCACGCTAATATAATCAACAATATAATTCAAAAGGTGTATATGAATTGGATCAGCTTTCGAAAGTACACTCCACTTTCCAACAAAAACACGAGTAGATTAAAGAAGTAATAATACCTAGTTTAAAAACATGATCTAGTTTGACAGCTGATGTGATCCAGGATGCCGTTGCATAGGAGACAAGCCCGAGGAAAGATTCATTGATCGTTGAAGAAGGACCGATGACTCGAGCAAGAGTAAAGCGCATGAAAGAGGCAATGGCATTGTTGG
>CAIGRH010020486.1:0-13227 GCA_903798295.1 Fraxinus nigra | reverse complement strand
AAAAATTATCACTTTAATGGATAAATTCCATAAAAAACGAAGTCAAATAGACACCAAATTTTCAACATTTTCCATGAAAAATTATACCAATCAAACACAATTAATTACAATTCACAGTAAAATATTTTCTAAAAAAAGCAATTCCATGTAACAGTAAAATATTTTCTTTTCACCCATTTTTCACCTTGCAAACCAACGGATCTTAGAAAACTATCACAAAAAAACTCTGTTCCCCTCTTGCAAACACAATTTTGTCATTTCGCTAACCATTCCATACTCACCCGCACCTCACTAAACTGACATTACCTCCCCCACCCCCCAACACCCCTCACAAATTTACAATCACTACGTTCCCAGTTTGCACGCCACTGCGCACGTTAGTTGTCTCCACTATTAACCATTATGTGCAAACCATCATTTAACCATGCATTCAAATCCCACTCACTGCACCCTCTGCTTAACCTACACCCCCTACTTCCACTCTATATTATCACTGACCACTGCATTTAATGGATCTGCCAATTGAAGTACCTATAAATACACCATTAGTCCATTCTGTATCTGTAGCTGATCCATGAATCAATGCGATTACACTCGCTGTGCCAATAAAGTTTCAATGAATTTAGGTGGCGCCGATTGAAGATAAACTAAAATAGGGTTTAGTTGTGTATATTAGTGTAATGAGAATCTTTATGTCATTTTTGGAACAAAGCTTTGAAATCATCGCCCAATCGATCTCCGATCGGGTGAAGAAACCCAGTTTAAATCCCACATTTTCTTTCTATAAGACGCCGTCGTTTTAGAGATCGGAGATTTTTGTGTGAAATGAGCTGATTTTGTTCTTGGGTTTGATTGGTAGTGAGGATGAATCCACTGTGCTGCATTGCTCCGGTGTCGATAGAAAAAGATCGAACTGTAGTGAAGCAGCAAACCGTCAGTCAAGAGCTAGGGTTTGATAATAAGAAAGTAAATGATCTTAATGATAATGCGATTTTGAGGCCGGTGTGTTTTAACTCTCGGAGGAGTTTCTCAGCTGGAAATGATGTTTCGTTGTCAAATGCGGCGGATTTGCGCTTGTCCGAGAAGGAAAAATGTGAGGAAAATAATGAGGTGAGGGATTCAAAGAGCGTGGTTGGGATTTTATACAAGTGGGTGAATTACGGGAAGGGGTGGAGAGCAAGATGGTTTGTGTTGGAAGATGGGGTGCTATCGTATTATAAGGTGCACGGTCCGGACAAGATCGTGATGAGTCCCGGGAGAGACAAGGGAGCGAGGGTGATTGGGGAGGAGAGCTGGAGATATATGAGGAAAACTAGTAGCGGTAATGGGAGCGGCCATGGTTACCGTGGTAACGGATTCAGTTCAGAGAGGCAGTGGAAGCCGTTTGGGGAAATACACTTGAAGGTTAGTTCCTTTAGCTTGGATTTATATATGAATTTATGTGTATATTTTGCATGTTATTATTACAGATATGTAAACTTAACTGTTGTTATTGGTTTTTCGTAGCTCTGTACAACTAAAATGGTGAAGAAAAGTTATGATATTGGCATTTTCAATATGCATATTTCAATGGAAGTGTTTATGATGAGGCAAAAGAATGAAGGCTTCCTTTTTTGGCCTGCTTACTTTATTGCTGTGTCTAGAATATTTCAATGTGTGTCATTTTGTGGGATTTTAATTCGTCTTGGACTAATTGGTTCTTCAGAGGAAGCCTATGGTTTGAAAAGTATAATGTGCGAGCAATATGTCACCAGGAACTTCTTTTCTGAAAATTGGGAAACTTGGGACGAGAAGTTGAAAACAATACAATTCTAGTTTATTAATGTCAATTTACAGATTCTGTAAATATGCTTGATATTTATTTAAAAACTGTATACGGGAAAATAAATTATGTCATCTAAGTATGGATATGAAGGAAAAAGCTAAAAATAGCCTCTTCAAATTTGAAATTTACCTTTTTTCAGTCTACTGTATGAAGCAGATCAAAACTGGAAAAAGTTTTAACTTCTTGTAGTGTGAGGAGAATGGCTACGAGGAAGTGAATTGAAACACCAACCTTCCACTTTCCAATCTGTCATTTGAAAAAGGGTATAGCATGAATATTCGATAAAACTATGTGTGCTGTGTTACACTTTTAAGAAACTATAGCTGCTTTGTAATCATTGTTTGTAGGCCTGGCTGCCAAAAGTCTCCACTTCATTTTGATTCACTATTAATACCTAAACATAATATTATTGAAATATCTGCTGCAAAGTTTGTGCATTGTGAGCTCTGAATTTTTACTTGTACTGAAGGGACATTGTCATCTGATACTGGACTTACTGTAATAAGATAAGTATTCAAGTTCTACAATCATTATATTCCCTAATCTTGTAGCCTGCTAAATGCCAAACAATATGTTCAACAGGTTTCTTCAGTTCGAGCCAGCAAGTCAGATGACAAAAGGCTTTCAATATTCACAGGAACAAAAACTCTCCATTTGCGTTGTCAATCCAAAGAGGACAGTGCTGCATGGATTGAAGCCCTTCTAGTTGCCAAGGACAAATTCCCTAGAGTATTGACAAGCAATGACTTTGAACCTTCTGAAGAATTTGTTGTTTCTACAGAGAAACTACGGTCACGATTAATACAGGAATGCTTGAGTGAGACTGTAATAAAAGATTGTGAGTCTATAATGCTATCTGAAGTTGGAGAGATGCAGAATCAGTTGAAGGCACTTCAACTGAAACATATTTTGCTGCTGGACACCTTAAGGCAATTAGAGGTGTTTACTTCATTCTTGTTTCTGCGTTCATTTGTTTCTGCATGCCTTTGACTTGGATTAATTGTTTTCTGATTGATAAGCGTAGAGGTCACATGATTATCTTGATTGGAGCTTTCACTTATCTTGATGTTCACCGTAATTCTCATAGTTTAATTTGAAATACACTCTAAAATGTTTCTGTTTCATCCTCTATTGAAAATTTCACTTTGTTTCCATGTAATCATGTATCTCGTGAACTGAGTTGATCAGTTTGGTATGTAAGTATGTATGTGATAGATGCAAGTGCATTCTGAACTTTGATGGATCATTCAATCTGTCAGAGCGTTACAGCCTGTTGCATTACATCTTGTCCTGTGTTATACTCCTGTTACTCATTGTTCCCCTCACACTTGTGCTCCTCAAGCCTTGAAATTTAAGGAGTATGATACCATAGTTTCTATGCAGACCGATAAAATTGAGTTGGAAACAACTGTAGTTGATGAAACGAAGGGACGGGATTCATGCTGTGGACAAGGGAATAGAAGATTCAGCGGTCAGTGGGATGCTTTATTTGAGTTTAAAATGATGTGCAACATAATTTTTGCCACATGCTTATGTTTGGCAAGAAATTTGAATGGCTAATTCGTCTTTCTATAATGATCACAGATTTTTATTCAGTTATGTCAGAGGGCAGTGCAAGTGAATCAGATGCAGATAATGAAAGCCGATATGGAGTCGATGTTGAAACAGACGAAGAGGATGGAACGTTTTTTGACACAAATGACTTTTTGTCTGCAGATTCTTTGAGAAGTGCTTCCTATAAAAGTAGAGAAAATAATGGGTATGCTTCCAGATCTTGGACTTCTGATAATGAATACTTCTTTTCTGATCATGCAAGAGAAGTTAGAACAGACATAAAGGAAATTCATTATCCGTACATAAAAAGAAGGGATAGTTTACCAGAGCCGAAGGAGAAAGACAAGCCAGTAGGCCTATGGTCCATAATTAAGGATAATATTGGCAAGGATTTGTCTGGTGTTTGCCTTCCTGTTTACTTCAATGAGCCTCTATCCTCTTTGCAGAAATGCTTTGAAGATTTGGAATATTCGTATCTAGTTGACCGGGCATTGGAATGGGGAAAGCAGGTCAGCTACTCAGCTGTGCTTTCTTTTGTGGCAATGAAGTTTCTTGATTATCTTGCATATAATTTCAGGCAGTTGATTTAATGGACTAAGATGTTGAAGCATTGTTTTCTGATGATAATGCAACTAATTTTGACTTCCTTTCTGAGGACAATGAATTAATTTCTGGGAGGGATGGATAATCAATTTGTCTTAAAATATTTGCATAGGCTTCAATGTCATGGATAACAACTAGTGAACATTAAACATGTAATACACTGTTGTGCGATCCTGCTGTGAAGTGTACATTGCCATCTCTTCTCATGGTCTGTCGCTTTACTCTTTTTCCTCTATCAAAATTCTATATGTAATCATGTCTTCATTCCTAGATTGGATCACACTGCAATTGGGAATTGTCACCTTTTCGTCTGTTTCATTATAATTAAAAATAATTTTTTGCCTTCTGCAGGGAAATGATTTGATGAGAATTCTAAATGTAGCAGCTTTTGCTGTGTCTGGTTATGCATCAACTGAAGGTCGGCAGTGCAAACCCTTTAATCCTCTACTTGGGGAAACCTACGAGGCTGACTATCCAGATAAGGGTTTACGTTTCTTCTCTGAAAAGGTTGATCGTCTTCTGTCTTCTACCTTGGCTTTATACTATCAGTTATTTTTTTCTGCTAATACCTATACAGGATGTGTGCCTTCCTTTTTCTCCATCCAGAAATAGAGAAATGCTAGAGATAGTAAAATTATGAGTTACATTGTTTCATTTGTTAGCTAATGGATAACAATATTTACTCTTAATTTCTCTCTCAGGTAAGTCATCATCCAATGACTGTTGCTTGTCATTGTGAGGGCGGCGGCTGGAAATTTTGGGCAGATTCTAATCTCAAGGGCAAGTTTTGGGGACGTTCCATTCAACTTGATCCCATGGGGATTCTCACCCTGCAGTTTGAAGATGGTGAGACATTTGAGTGGAGCAAGGTCACTACTTCTATATACAATATCATAATTGGTAAAATTTATTGCGACCATTATGGTACCATGCGCATCAAAGGCAGTGGTAACTATTCCTGTAAGCTCAAATTCAAGGAACAGTCCATTATAGACCGAAACCCACATCAGGTACATTTCATGCTTTTTTAACAACAATTTGAAGTCAAACCCTCTAGTTTTATGTTGTTTTCTTACTTCATTTTCCCAACTTTGAGGATATATTATATTATTTATCAAGGTTGGATGCCTATGGTGGAATGTCTAAATGAAATCTTCAAACATGCTTGTTACATAACCATATTTATTGGGAATTAGCGTTAAGCTTGTAGTATACTTGTTACAAACCTCTGAGGCAAATTCACTACCTCAAATAGAGGATTACACTGCACAAGCTCACAAAGCATGCCTNTTATAGACCGAAACCCACATCAGGTACATTTCATGCTTTTTTAACAACAATTTGAAGTCAAACCCTCTAGTTTTATGTTGTTTTCTTACTTCATTTTCCCAACTTTGAGGATATATTATATTATTTATCAAGGTTGGATGCCTATGGTGGAATGTCTAAATGAAATCTTCAAACATGCTTGTTACATAACCATATTTATTGGGAATTAGCGTTAAGCTTGTAGTATACTTGTTACAAACCTCTGAGGCAAATTCACTACCTCAAATAGAGGATTACACTGCACAAGCTCACAAAGCATGCCTGTTGGCTAACAGGATCTCAGAGAACAAACAGCAAGCCTAACCAGGCATAGATGCTTTGCAAACATGAGACGGGCTAGTAATCACCAAGTAAATTTTAACACAAACTCACCTGATAGATCCTGTGGACAACAGGCATGCTTTGTGAGCTTGTGCAAGATGATGAAAGTTAGGGAATAAAATTGCATATCGACTAACAGTTGACTGACTACAAGTACAATTTCCTAAACTATATACATGATATTGTTATTTATATATATGTATGTAATATGAATATGATATATATTGTATTAGTATATATATGGAAATATTGGATGGAATTAAGTAAACTTCTTATATATGAAATGATAAGTTAGAAAAATTTCTTCCTAAATAAGTAAACTATCATATATGCATGATAGTTTACTATAATCACATGCGTCTATGCATGTATAATTATATGTAATTATGGATGATTGATTTAAATTATATGATTATCATAATTATATACATCTATATATATACATGTGTCTATAACTATGATTGTCCCACACTACACAGTTCATAAACAATTGTTTGAGGTCAAGTTCATTTATACGTGTTTTATGAAATCTTCTTCAAATTTATGAGGTAAGTGTAGACATAAGTTGTATGTTAGATCGTTTTTCATACTTTAAAATACGAAATTCGACTTATGAATATGATATGGGTCATATATGCTTAAGTTCAAAGGACTGGAGTTTAGTAGCGCTACGCACAAGGGTTATAGCCACGAAGATCGGATCTTAATTCTTGTATCTCCCTATGTATGTTATGATTATGTATGGGGATTATGGCCACCTAAGTTCGGTTTCTAATCCTCGTGTCTCCCTATGTACGTTAATAATTCCTTAATTTTTAATATGAATTACGATTTATGTGGCTCATTTATTGTGATTTTTATCTCATTATTTATGATTTTCCCTCTTTTAGGTAATTGAGGTTCGAGACATGGGAGTTTGGAACTGATCGCTAGTGGTATAATCAAGAGGAGATAATTTATGAATTTTTAAAAAATTAAACTTCATGTTTAAGAAAATATTTTATTTTTAATTATTGTAATTTTGGGGATAATTATTCTTCGTGAAAGTTCTATTTTTACGATATATATTTAATGGCTCAAAGAGTAAGTTTTAGGTAGTTACAAATTTTATGAGCGGGTCTACGATTCTGTAGACCCTTTTTCCTTTAAAAAAAAATTGTGAGCTACTGTTCACATTAAAATTTTATGGGTGAAAATATGATTATGTTCAAATATTTTTTCGAAAAAAAGTCTAATTTAATGTTTTCTTAGACTACTACTACGCGACGTCAAGTTCCAAGCTATGATTTCCTCGAATCAGGTAGAAAAATATGACTATTCATACTTATTTAATGTTATGTGAATAAGTATGAATATGCATGAGATTATGTTAGAATGATGTTTAATTATGAAATATGCTTAGCTACGTATAATTTTCACTTCATATGTGTTATTTTCCATGCTAATCAACTTATTATGTGATATAGCAATCATGAAATTTCTAACAATAGTGACGTAGCAAAATATGGATATAAACTATGATTTTATGGATATATGTTAATTACGAAAACTCATTAGGGATATTTTAAGTTATGAAAATGATAATTTTATGATATTTTGTAACTTTAAGGAAACATATCAACTTATGAGAATTGTCGACCTTAGAAAATTTATAAATTAGATAGTGGAATCTAATTTGGAAACTTAGACCTTTAAATACTTTTTTTTGTGTTTCGTTTTTCGAGTTTTCTTGGTTTGCATATTCGCAAAATTGAAAGACTTTGTTAAAATGACCTAAACTGTCTAAGGAGAGCTTGAGATTTAAATGTTCCACTTGTGACCGCCCTCATCACTTGGAATTCTTAACTGAGCATTATTCAAATCAATGATACAAAAATAGTATTACAAACTCACTTCAAATTTTAGCATTGTTATATTTAGTAACCTTATTTTCAGAAACTTTTAAGAAAATTCCATTTTCAAAAACCTTTATTTCAAAAATTCCTATCTTACGAACCTTATATTTTAGAAATCCCAATTTCATGATATTTTCATTTTGAGAAGCATCTATTTTGAAAAACTTCTATTTCCAAAAAAATTATTTTTAGAAAATTTCATTTTACGAATATTCTCAACTGTTTGACGATGACATTTAAGGTAATTTTTGGGGACGAAAATTTATTTTAAGAGTGGTAGATTATAATACCTCAAAATATTTTGTTGTCGTTAATTATGAAAATGACCTTAGTGCAAAATAATGAAAGTTAGGGAATAAAATTGCATATCGGCCAATACGATTTTATGAACTATATATATGATATGAATATTTATATATGTGTATGTAATATGGATATGATATAGTATTAGTATATATGGAAATATTGGATGGAATTAAGTAAATTTCCTTCTTATATATGAAAGGATAAGTTAGAAAGATTTCTTCCTATATAAGTAAACTATCACATATGAGTGAATATTATAGAGATAATTGTATATAATTATAATTGATTGATTTTTTTATGATTACTACACTTACGTGCATCTAAATGTGTAATTATATACAATTATGGTTGATTGAGGTAAATTATAATATTACTATAATCACATGTGTCTATGTATGTATATAATTATGAATGATTGATTTAAATTATATGATTGCCATAATTACGTACATCTATCTAGATATACGTGTGTGTAACTATGATTGTCCCACACTACACACATTTCATGGACAATTGTTTGAGGTCAAGTTCTTTTATACGTGTGTTATGAAACCCTCTTCAAATTTATGAGGTGAGTGTAGGTATACGTTGTGTGTTAGATCGTTTTTCATACTTTAAAATATGGAATTCGATTTATAAATATGATATGGGTCCTATATACTTAAGTTCAAAGGACCGAAGTTTAGTAGCGCTACGCATGAGAATTATAGTCACGGAGTTTGGATCTTAATTCCCACGTCTCCCTATATATGTTATGAGTATATAGAGTGATTATGACCACCTAAGTTCGGTTTCTAATCCTCGTGTTTCTCTATTTACGTTAAGAATTCCTAAATTTTAAATATGAATTATGATTTATGTGGCTCATTTATTGGAATTTTATCTCATTATTTATGATTTCCCCCTTTTAGGTAATTGAAGTTCGAGACATTGGAGTTTGGAAATGGCTCTGATGCTATAATAAAGAGGAAATAATTTATGAATTTTTTAAAAAATTAAATTTTATGTTTAAGAAAATATTTTATTTTTAATTATTGTAACTTTGGGGATAATTAGTTTTTATGAAAGTTCTATTTTAACGATATATGTTTAATGGCTCAAATAGTAAGTTTTGGGTCGTTACAAGTGGTCTTTTACATATCATCCTCGTTTATAAATTTATTAATCCTTGTTTCTTCTTCTATGATCTTCTTACAAAGTCATTGTAATAAGAGAGCGCATAAAATACCCTTCTTCCTTCGCATAGTACTGAACTGGACAAACTTTTACGCCTAGAGATACCTTTCCCAGCTTACTAGTTTTCACCCCCAAAGACTAAACTTTCACCATTTCTTACTACCACAGGCTACAATTGTTATGCTGTTTGAATAATGTGAGTTAGTTTGTTCCTTCCTTGCTAACAATATACTTCTTATTGATTCGTTATATAATAGGTTCATGGATTTGTGCAAGACAACAGAACCGGAGAGAAGGTAGCAATGCTGCTAGGGAAGTGGGATGAAGCATTGTATTATGTGATGGGAGATCCGACTATAAAGCCGAAGGGGTATGATCCAATGACAGAAGCTGTGTTGCTCTGGGAAAGAGATAGATCTGTTCCTAAAACGAGATATAATCTCACACCATTTGCCATATCTTTAAATGAAGTCACTCCTGGTTTAAGGGAGAAGCTTCCACCGACAGACTCAAGGTTGAGACCTGATCAAAGGCATTTAGAGAATGGAGAATATGAGCTGGCAAATTCGGAGAAGCTACGACTTGAACAATTACAAAGACAGGTACAGTTATAAATATATCTATCAACAAAATTTTAACAGGTGGCTAAATATTTTCCATTGAATGAGCATGTAGTTCATCTTGAGAAAATTCTTCCACTTCTGTCAAATTGTCCTTTGCATAGGAATTGGAATATTAGGCTGTCTTCTCAAAAATGCTCTGCAGTTTCATTTCTGGTTTATCACCTCATTCCGAAATATCATAAGATCACATGCCAATTCTGGAGAATGATTTTCAGTAGTCTTAGTATCATCTCATGTGCTACTGCATTCATAATTGAACTTTATTAACAAGCAGATCTGACATGATATACATTTGACGTGAGATCACAAAATTGGAATGCCTGGTTTTGAACTGAGATAGTCTGCAGTCCACTTGCGAAGTATTGCATTAGTAAATGGTCATTGGAACATTTTCTGCTCAGCTATCTTATGTGTTAGAGATGTATGTATATAGAGATGTATGTTTTCTGTAGCCACATCAGACCATGTTAACATTGGTATGCCTCTCCAGCTTCTAGAGTGTTTTTTGTAGGAATCAGAACGCTCATGTGAAAGATAGCTCTTTAGGTTGATAACTAGATAAAGTATTTATGCAATAGCCAAATGTGTCCGGTGATACAAGGATGCATGATTATAATTATATAAGTTGGCAGGTGATGTCATATTCCAAAGACTCGCTTGTGCTTCCATTTTCAAACTACCTTGTTTATTGGAATTCAATTGAGTAAGAGTTAAAGTTCTACATAATGCAGGCAAGGAAGCTGCAAGAGAGAGGCTGGCAACCAAGATGGTTTCGGAAGGATGAGGATGGTTGTTATCGTTACATAGGTGGATACTGGGAAGCAAGGGAGAAGCAAAATTGGGAAGGAATCCCTGATATATTTGGGCAAACTTGTGATATGCCTCTTTCTATATCAGAGGAGTAAGCCGTTTCTTAGCCAAGTTAGTCGTTCTATCTTGCTCATTTGTACTATTATATGGACCAAAAAATCTGAAGCACAACCTCTATAAGATAAAAACGAAGTAAATTGAGATTGAATTCCAAAGATGTAATAGCATTTTACCTTGTATTTTTAGATTAAGTTTTCCTCGTGTGAGTTTTTGGTGGCAGCACCTAAGGTTGGATTACTTCTTCATTGGAAAGTCAGATGAATTAAGGGTGCTGCGAGGAATCCTGAAATGGTTTGAAGGAAGATGCTGCATTTTCATTGGATTCAACTCGACGAGTAAGATTCTCTTTGAACTCGTGCTTACAGTTAGCCGGTTAGGTTAGGAAAATATTGAGAATTGCACTCAAGTTGTGTATTGTGGCACATCAGGTGCTTTTGCTTAATATATGATGTGGTAAGTTCTGATTCTGCTTTTAGGCAAAATTGAGAATGAAAGATATTTAATTGGGAAACTCGTCATAATAGGGCGCGTCATTCGTGTTACTTTTTTGGTAGAAAGGGGGATAAATGTAAAATGTGATATATGATTAGATAGAAACAAAGATAGAGAACAAGAGACTGTCATAGTGAGCCCCTTTATTTTGAATTTGTTAGTTCACATTCACTCAAATGACAAATTAAAATGTTGTCGTATTCAAAACTTCATCCAAGACGTTCTTTGAAAGCATACAACTGGAATGATTAACAAAAGTTGGTAAGTAGTGTTTATCGAGTACTAATTAAAATAGTAGTATATTTCAGTTTTCTTTAAAAATTAGTCATTGACACGTGCGTTGCACGAATTTCGTATCTGTTGTGTTTTTATTAGTGTAGAAATTCTAGATGTTAAAAAAAAATATATATATATATATATATATATAGTTTAAAATTTATTGGATTATTCAAAGTCTTGGGAGCATATTATTACCTCGCTAATGCTTTCATTTAACATGGTGGTTATTTCAAAAGTTGATATTACTGTAAGAGAAACTCATCAAAAATAAAATTGAAAATATCAAACGTTTGATATACATGAAGATTGAAGGTTTATATGAGTAAGAAATATTTGATTCATTAAATAATAAAGCATGCATCGAAAAATGAAATTGTATAGCTAAAAAGTTGTAAAAGGAGGTTTGTAGTCTCTTTCTATTTTAAAGAATTTGATTTTATCAAATTAGAAATTGGTTTCAAAATAAAAGGGCAAGATGTAATATTTGTATATATTCATTAATTGAAATTTTGCAGACATTTATATTTGAATGAGTTTTGAATTTAATTTTCTTCTCTCTTTTTTTTCTCCAAGAAAAGTAAATAAATAAACAAATGCTTAAAATGAGTCAAAAACTCAAAGTGCGGATGAAGAATAAAAAATTAACAAAATTTTCATAATTTATTTATTTGTTTATTATTATGTAATGGTTTGCTATTTCAAAATGGGGATACGTCGAGAGGTAGTAGGGGCAACGCCTTGAAAGTCGAGGATCGACTTGCCTAATCAGGTCGAGGGGGCAGCACCATTCATGGGGGTTTGGGGGCAACGTCTCCAATGGCGATTCAAAAGGAATTCTGACTTTTGTGTATGTATGGAATGAAATTGTTTTTTATGATATGTTCATTATTTGGCAAAAAAAAACAAGGAATAAATTAGTAATTTCAAAAATATAGAATTATTGTTTTTGTAACAAAACACAATGTGGAGTCACTTCGCGAAGTGCGAGGAGACCCAGGCTTCGTTATGAGCGGAAACATGGGCTTCGTGTCTTCGCGAAGCACGAAGACACTGGATGGAGACACGGACTCAATGTCTTTGTGCTTTTTTGTGTTCCCGTTGCGCGGAGAAATCTCTACGCGCAGCATGGAGTTCAACTTTTTTTCCTACCTCGACACATTAAAATAGCTTATGATCTTTATTTTTCTTCATTTCTTCTACCGAGTGGCAAACCATTTGCATAACAATAATAAAAAAATTATAAAAAAAATTGTTCATTTTTGTTACTTCATTTGCATTTGAGCTCTCTCTAACACACGCACATACAAACACAGTTCGTGTTTTTGTTGATTGACATTTCATTTGGGTTTAAATAAGCTCGACATAGTAAACAAGTTTCTGGTTTTCAGTTTGTTGAACATCATTTTCTGTTTATTTAAATTGTCTCTTAACAACTTCATAATCTTTCTCTAGTTGTTTAGTTTTACATTTTGCCCTTCTTTTTTGGAATCAACTTCCAACACTTCCATTACAGAGAAGATAAAATCAAACTTTTCAAAATAGAAATGAATATCCTTGATATTCCTTTTGCAATTTTATGATTTTTTGATAATTTTAAATATATGGGTTTATAAACGAGAAGAAAGAATAATGCAATTCAAAGTTTGATACGCGTCGTTTTTATAGTAGATTGGGGGAAAATGATGTGAAAACGTATAAAATTGGAGGAGTGAAATTTGGGAAAATAAATAACATTTCATTGGTTACTATTGTATCTACAGTAACCACAAAATGCCTCGTAATATAGTAGGATAATAAGTTGGCATAATTACAAAAATCAGGTGTAAAATTTATATCAATTCAAAAATCAGGGACCAAACTTTATTTTTCGAAACTCAGGTGATATATAAAATGTCTAACCCTAATTTTTTACTTCCCCTCCCCCTCCCCCTCCGACCGCAGCCGCCTCTCTCTC
>CAIGRH010020456.1:0-23379 GCA_903798295.1 Fraxinus nigra | reverse complement strand
AAGAGAACCATGGGCGACTCTTCTTTACAAGTTAGTTTTAAGGATGAGTTATATTCGAAGTGATTGTTATAATTGGTATCGCAACAAACACCTTTCTTTGCGGACCCTCGTTGCAAATAATGCAACCCAAGATGTTACTCCTAGTGGAAGACTTGCACATAATTTCGCAATGTCAATCTTAGTCATTAAATTGTAACATTATTTATTATAACCAAATCAGAATAGTTAATCACCAAAACTCAGCACATACACCAAGATTCAAAAAGTGCACAATGTATACTGTGGTTTGTGATATTGATCATGACTATACATTAATTTACTTTTCCTTTTATATATATGTACACAAATGATCTGTGCACCCAAAGTTTGACGGTATAATGATCATCAATCAATGCTTCTTCTTTCCAGCAAGAATTGGTTGAATTTGCAATCTCCTGCTAAAAGCCTCGTTGAAAAGGAAACGCGTCTGAAAAGCAGATATTATAGGGAGCCATGCCAGAATCGCTATGGGTGCGAAAAGAACTACGCCCATCCCATAATCATAAGCTCGAGCAAAAACCCGAGCAAATTGCCACAGTCCCATTCCCTCAATCTTGGGCCTCAGAGTTTGTGCAACCTGAACGACAAATCAATATAAATACTGACAAAGGTAGAAAAAGAGTCGGTTAAGAAATCCTCCAAATAGTATACACACATTGGCCAACCAATCTCTCCCATCCTCGTCCAAAAGTTAATACGAGAAAAATGAAGAAATGGGACAGCTTAAACTATAAGGATATATGGAAGTCTTTCCGAACTTACCAATATTAAGCCCCAACCAGTAGGCAGAAAGGCCAGACAACAAACAACCAAATCTCGCACAGATAGATCGCATATGAATGATAGAGCCACTATTGTTGCCATGACTCCAAGGAAAAGAAGGGCTTTAAATAGCCTGAACGCGAGGTGATAACTAGCACTGAGATATTGCCTCCCTACGTTCACNAAAAAGAGTCGGTTAAGAAATCCTCCAAATAGTATACACACATTGGCCAACCAATCTCTCCCATCCTCGTCCAAAAGTTAATACGAGAAAAATGAAGAAATGGGACAGCTTAAACTATAAGGATATATGGAAGTCTTTCCGAACTTACCAATATTAAGCCCCAACCAGTAGGCAGAAAGGCCAGACAACAAACAACCAAATCTCGCACAGATAGATCGCATATGAATGATAGAGCCACTATTGTTGCCATGACTCCAAGGAAAAGAAGGGCTTTAAATAGCCTGAACGCGAGGTGATAACTAGCACTGAGATATTGCCTCCCTACGTTCACAACCTGATAACAAGTTCATACAGTTGACTTATGTGAAGAGAAACTTAATGATGTTGAACAATGAAGTATTATGCTACTACTATACATGGCTACACAAATATAAAAAATCCACATTATGAAGTTTACCTTGACTAGGAGGAAAATCAGTACGATGACAACCCACGAGAGCACATAAACGACAAAGTTTTTGTTCTGACCAGATATATCTAGATGATAGACCAAACCATATTGGTAAAGGAAAAATCTTAGTGAAAGAAGTAACTCTAATAACAGAGAAGTCAGCCCAGAGTGAAGAAGATGGGCTTGCTCATCATTCCACCAAGACTGCCAACTTTTATCTTGTTGGATTCCTATCCCACCCTGCTGCTTGATCCATTTGTTCCAATCTTTCCAGTCATCGACTATCTTGCCCCAGTTGAATCCCGAAGGATTAAACAAAAATGGTGCAAACAGCCAAGTCAACGACATGAACCAAATAGCATATGTTATCAACACATATGCCATGCTACTCTGGTAGGACCGTCTAAACAAATCATAAACAATTAGTAGTAGTAACAGCTCAAATCCTTTCACAAAATGACTTCGCGAATACAATCTATAGTTTTCAGTAAAACTTGCATGAAAGACCACCACCTTACGTCCAGTGGGTATATACTTGGCACCCCCGTGAAGAATTGTTCGACCATAATAATGAGATTTTGTTCCATAAGAAAAAGTAAAGAAAACGGAAGCAAGCTGAAGTTGCATGAGAACAAAATCTTTGAGGGCAGTAAGAAATCCTCTCTCCAGTCCAATCTCTATAACCATCGGTAAACCTGTCAAGAGCCCAAGCTGGATAAATGACTGAGAAGCCAATGCTGTTTCTAAAGACTCAATATTTTTTACTCTGGCCTCGAGCAGCAGTGCTCTTTGTAGACCACTAAGTACAAGGTAAAGCTGTCCATAAAGGAATACGTATACTCCAATAACTGAAATCTGCAAATCGGAAACACAAATAATCTCACAAAATTAATCAGAAGAACATGAAGCATATCCAAGAAAACAAGAATTTTAACTGAGTCTGTGCATCAAATATTAAGGGGACGACCTTAAATAATGATCATTTATTTCTCTGTCTGAACTTTGAAGTGAAGGCACTCAAGAGTTTAAAACTATATAATTCCATAATTCTTACCAAGCTGTTAAAATAAAAGCCAACCGTAGTAAAATAACAAGAAAGCATCCGAAAGAAGTCAAAGCGACGTCCAAGTCTGTATATATCACGGCTGAGAGTTTGCTCACTGTTGCCATTTGCTACTTTGGCTTCAAACTTCGATATCTGGTTGAGTCCAACATCACGTCCTTTGCCAACTTGCATATACTCGTGATATGTAACATATCCCCGTCGTAGTGTAGTATTGAATCCTAATCACACCAGTTTATCTTGTAACAAAATATTATAACATATATAAAAAAAGAGCAACAGCTTTAATTTATTAATCTTTACCTGCAAAGACATCCTCGCTCAAGTTAATTGTCTTTGATGCCTTGCTAATTCCACCTCGTGTTAAGTGAAATATTCTATCAAATAGATCTGGATGCCCATAATGGAATCTAACCCTGTAATAAGTCAAAATAAGAAATAATAGTTACATATTTTAATATCAGCTGAACTATATAGATAATTCCATCAGCAATGAATAAAACCTGAGCCATCATATCCATATTTAACTTAAGCAATGCTAGTGGCAGAAAAGAGACCGTTAAGTTGGAGATAAAGGAACTTTTGAACTGAACTTCGACAGTTAAAAGATTTGTGTGACTCAATTCTTTTATTTTTTAATTCCTTTATAAGATTTTTGACATCAAATTAACGCATTAATTACCTGAGAGGATTTGCCAGAAGTCTTTGACCAATGGTGACAAAGCTGGTTTCCTGATAGGACATGAACCATGCCAAAGAAGAAACACTGCAGTAGAATACAAGCTATAGTCAAAAACAACATTATTCATTATGTTCCATGTACGTGATTCTATTTCCTTTATCATTTATTTATAGGATTTTTATGCTTCATAACCTAGCTATATTCAAGAACTCTAACAAATGTTATTCCACATGTTATAAACGTCCTTATCAAGATTAAAAGGCAACAGATATTAACGCACTTCCCCAATAAGTATTAGAGAAATGAAAATAAAATTTATAGTTGAATATATTTCCGAGATAGCATTTTGAGCATCTTGATTAAATATTTTTTATGATCTTAAACATTGAACAGTACTAAGACCATATACTGAGGTTTGAGGAGAGAACAAGAACCAGATTTTATATAAAAATTTCTGGTTGATAGAATAACGATTCATCTAAGCATCAAGTAAATAAAACTGAATATACACCTATTTAAAATGTATCCAAGAGATAAGGAGTCTCCCAAACACCTTAACTGGGAGCCAGTAATACTGCAAGTTTCTTTAAAATTTTGCATTATTCTGGGAGAATAATACCCATCAACCTTCAACTATTTGCATAAACACTTATTATTGTTTGAGAAAATGAAAATCTTTAGGAAGTTTCTTTCCATTTGTATCCCAAGTATATGATGAGGCAACTTCTATGTAAAGAAGCCTAGACTAACCTTCCTGTGAATATGTGCTCTCTCATGCCAATTATTGTAGGAGGCCTCCTTCCTTGAACCCGTTGAAATTCTTGTAAGAGATTTCTCATCTTGAGAGCTTCCTCGAGATAATTATCCTGTCATAACACTGTCGTTATGACAAAGTTCATAGTATATTAATCATTTGAAACTTAGTGTTGGGCATACTTGGTTCATATCAATTGCTTGGAGAGCTTCACCACGTGTGAAAATTATTGCATGGTTTTGATTCTCTGGTTTTCCTTCCCCAATATTTGGAGGTCCAGGGAGCTTTATGCGATATACCTCCTACAAAAGCTGAGTATTTAACAAGGAGAAATTGAAAAACCAAATAAACATTCAACAAATATACCTACCTTGCCCAAACACTTCCATACTTCAATATGAATTCCATTTGGACCAAATGCTATTCTTATCTGCATTATCTTTGTAGTGTCCCCCACTTCAAAAACTTGACCTCTTCTAGTATAGTCAACACTCCAACTTATAGTGGAGATTTGAAAGATCCCCAATGTTCACACTATTCATTTCCTAATAAATTTCATTGCAATATTTCTTCCATTTTCACTTGGTATGTATACTTTCCTTTTCCCCTTTTGAGATATCTTGTAAATAACTTACTTCCCATCCTTTTATCCAAGAAAACAATACAACTTCTCATATACATGTGCACAGTACTCTCAAATCACACTCTTGGCTTCCCATTTACAAACACATACAGCATTTTCACCAACCTATGTTGTGTAATCAACACCAAAATTACCTTACATTCCGTACACGAACACCTATCCACCTAAAGAAACTACGATGAAATCTATTTAACAGAACTTTTGCCAATTTTTAGAAGTTATATGGAAAGTCTTTCTCTTTTTGAAGCAAGTATTAGCTAATGTCAAATAATAAGCCATATCAAAAATCCACAATGGTATTATCATCTACTTTTTGAAGCTAAAGCTAAAAGTTTTAAGCAATCTTCCACAGCATAAGTTATATTTCCCTGTATAACCATTAAGCCCTTGTTTGCCTCTTGTTTATAATTGGTAAAATCACTTTTTATCTACATATTTGTGGGACCCACAAGTATTACACACTTATTCACCACTCATTTCTATCTATTTATAATTTAAACAGATTATAAACAACTCCTAAACATGCTATCTCCTCAAACAAAGATCTTATCTTGACCCATGATTGTTTTAATCATACCATCCATGTCATCCCAAAACTGTTGTTACTAACCCTATTTCTGCAGAACACCCACTAATAACACTACCATGCTCTCCTCCTATTGCTAATCTAACTACCATAATCCTGTTCGTGTCCGTTTAACTCGTACAACCTCACTTTTAATTCTGGTCCAATGATTATTCCTCCAAAATACGAACTTTCCATGAAATTTGGTCTCAATTACGTGATAGTATTTTCTTTCATCCTAATTGTTCTAATGGGGTTATAAGCAATGTAAGTATCTTATTACCTGGTCAAAACCGTTGACGGCTTTGACTAATATTGATGAATACACTTTTTGAGTCCTATCTGCCATGATCTCTTCTTTCTCCTCAACATAAGCAAGACGCAAAGATGGATATCTGTAAGCAGTTGATGTTTAGATGAAATCATACTCCAAGGAAACCCAGAGCCGGAAATTTTCACGATATATATCTTGACTAGAGATAAGTACCTTATCATCAATTCAAGTATGTCTTGAGCCTGTGCGTCTCCAGAAGCTTTTTGTGATCCATACATTTGGCAAGAAACAACATGAGTGAATTTCATATCTACCATGGCATCAAGCTGCGCTGATAACGTACCATTTTCTCTATCAATGGATTCATAACCTTGAAGAATATCTGGTAAGCAGATCAGACACAGTGAATAAGTCTCAAGTTGGCTCTTGAAGTATTTGTAGTACAATAACTGAACTGGAAAAAATTGAATATAATTATTTAATTCAACAAACCATCATCCTCGGCCATGTCAAGAAAAGCTTGCAATTTTAGGGCTTTTCTGCAGTACATCATTCCTCTGACTGTTGTAACATAAGAAAATAATGTCGGTATAAACTTTTAGTTAAAAGTAAAATGATCAAGATAAAAAATAAATTAATAAATCCGTATCTTCCCTAACAACTTAAACTATTAGAAGAGGTAGTCCCTCAATTTGGTATTAGAACAGGAAAATATCTAGAATTTGAATCGCGACTCAACTATGAAATTTAATGCAGCAGGCTTTTTTAAAGAAAGTGCCACACATGAGGAGCGTCTTGAAAATACAATATACATTAATAAATTACTCCAATCTAACAGTTTCATCTTTTAGATGAGGTGTTCATTCAATACAAAATCAATTACAGGAAATTTTTAATCTTTAGAACTTACCTGTCCTACTTAAAGTTTGCCCTCGAAAAGAAGCCCAATCTCTTAGTTTGTCCTCATCGATTTTATTATTTTCATTTAGTTCTTCACATCGCATACGTTCCAGAAAATTTCTCCATTCATCTGAGAGCACATAGTGAAATATTCAGTTAAAAGAGAAGTGTCAGACAACATTATATGCAAGAAAGATATGTTCCGCCCTTAATACTAAAGCAGATCCATATATAGTAACCTGGATATATCTTTTGCATATAAAAGCTAATAGGAACCGCTTCCTTGCTTGTGTGAAGCTCCTTTTTTGAAAACTTGACTTCTTCCATAAAGTGCGGAGTCAAAATGCTGCAATAGAAAGAAGATCAACAGTTTGAGGACAATCCATGTTTGTGGATTATCTGAATCCAGACTAAGGTCCATGAATATAAAATTCAAAGCTCAAACATAATTATGGGAGTTATCATCCATGCAATTGATAGCTGCAATGTCAATATAAATCAGAGAAGAATTTAGTTGAATAATTATCTGATTGAAGATCACTTTGAGATATTAGCAAATGAATTGATATCTTAACGAAGAACATAACTTGATACTGACTAGATTGTTATTCTTCTTTATTTATAATTTGTCACGAAGAAAGTTAAAACGGATGGGACAGTAGCCAAACATAGATAAATTAAAACAAAAAAGGAACATAAAAATATATTATTGGTGTGCACCTGAATGACAACATATTGCGCACTTTTGGAGCTTTAGGCATATCCATAAAGAGAGAAGTAGAAAAATACGAAATCCGTCTCCGAGCTTCCAAGTTTGAGGGTATGTACATTGCTTTATCTTTGACGGTGAGCAATAAATGAAAGCGGTTAATCTATTTCAAAAAAGTGGTTCATTCATTAGATTCATATTGATGTGAACTTGTGTACATGCCTGAGAAAATGTAAGGTGTATAATCTACCACGTGAAAGAAGAAAATGATCTTAACCCAAATTGTGGACCAAAAAATTGTCATTACTGACTTGAATCAAGGTACCTTGTCCATTAAAGGGCCAGATTCCGGCAGAGGAAAATGGATAGAATGCTTTGAAGCAAATAATTCTGGTTCATGCTGACTGAAAAATTTCGTATCTTCCCCCTCTAATTGCCGAGTGTAAAGCAAATCCAAAGTCCTTTTACATTAATCAAGGAGACAGTATCTCAATCACGAACTAGAATGTAGAAAAATAGTACTCAATAGACTTGGAAACTATTGCTTAGGAAGTATGCTAACCTGGAACCATTTACCAACAAATCATTTGTTACAAGCTCAAAAATATCTTGAATTGCCTTCACAACTTTATAGTAATGACTTTCATTCCCCTCAACCTTAATCAAAGAATCACATCACTATGGCATGAGAAGTGGGGAATTGTGGAAACTTAGGTAAGCTTAAAACTCGGCAAGTGATGTTTTACCAGAAGCTCAACCAACTCAGTACATTTGGCATGTAAAGCTGGTAATTCACTCATACGTAAGTCCTCAACAAGTGATGATCTTCCAATGCTTTCCTCGATCTCATTCAATATACCAAAAATGATACTGAAATACAAGAGAAACCAAAGAGAAGGTAATATGTCAGGAATTGGAAGTGAAATAGAGGAAATTTTTAATGACAACATGAAATTGTTTTTGGGAAATCTTGAATCCTACAGTACCTTCTTTCCAGGTCACCGACCACAAGGATGTCCAACATGCACTTCAGAGATTCATAGCACTCAATGACAACTAAGTACATATAATTGTCCTTTCTAATTCTTTTCAAAAGATTGCGATCTTCTCCCTTAAAATCTCTTGCAATGCTTAGAGCTATTGACAGCTATAAAGAAAAGAAGAAACCTTATAAGTCATAGAAGCATAAACTAGCACATTAAAAAATGACTTTGAAAGTGCACAAATACCTTATTTGCTAAGAGGAATACAGGCCAACGGATCTGGCCAGAAAATAACTCTGTTGAGACAGGTATTTTCATCAAATCCATTTCCCTGATTCCAGTAACACAGTTATGTTATATATCATGTTTGGACTGACAAAAGACAAATCAGAAAAACATCCGATAAGACATAATTAACCTGTTGCTTATCAGGTCCTCTTCACGGAAGCTGCTAATGACTTGGTTCCATACAAGAACAAACTTCACAGCCCCATTCTTCTCATTTCCTGAAGCCTGAAACTCACCTCAATTCAGACAGACACAATATACTTGTCGTAGTTGTACTATTTCAGACTGAACAAACCTTTAGAAATTTCTGGTGGAAGATCCACTTTTTGATCCCGTCTTTATTATCTTTCATCTGTTTTGGAATAAGGCAGGCATTAAATGCAGATGGCAAAGTGTCAAATCTACTTCGCAGCATTCCTTGTGTTCGAATCTGTTTGAAACAAGAGGATTAAGAATACTATCATTCTATTTATAAGAAAAAGAAGGTTATAAAAGAAATGGGAGTTGTGCATACTTCACCAAGATGGTGCAGAATCCCATAAACACCACCAAACACAGCACAGTAAACAGAATACCATATTTGTGCATCCATGAAATACACCTAAATAAATGCAAGAAAAATGAATATGATCTTAAACACTTGTGATGAAAAGCATCTTCGATGAGTAGTATAAATCAATTATGATAAAAGCATTGATTCCGGTAGGTCTTTAGACTCTTACAAGTATAATGGGAGACCAAATAGCAGCAATGGCTCCAGCATTGTTCTTCACTGGATTTAGAAAATTCACATCAGTTGATGTGCGCAAGTTAAATTTCTATAAATCATCTCAACTGTTTAAATTGCATTACAGAAAATAGGGGGTCATTACCTTTTGGAAAAAGCTCATGCCAGTCATAGTTTTTAACCCCAATTCTCATGATCTGCCTTGTAGGGGATATGAGCGGTTTAATCTGCACAATGTAGGAAAAGTAAATTTATAAGCTTGCATGATCTTTCCTTCACATCATTACACTCAGAATAGGTCGTGTATGAACTCCAAGGCTTAGTAATAGTACCTAATACTCATTTTGTAAATAGTAGAAACATGATTGTTTTCTTTTACAAGTAAAAATTTTTCAAGGGTGCAAAATCATAAATTATGTTGACAAAAAAGGTGCGTTGCTAAGGTAACACAACAAGACCACAATCTTCACCATGAAAATGGATCAGCTCAAATTGTGTCTTGGCTAATTTATTCATCCGCATAAGGATTGACGAACAATGTACTTGATCATACCAGGTTGTTGAGAAAAGCAAAACAAAGTAAAATTACTCACCTCGAATGTATAGCTAAATGAAAATTTGCTGAGGAATAACAACACCCAGAATAATGAGTACCTAAAAGCAACAAGAATACACATTAATGAACAAGATCGAGTAAAAAAAGCAGAAAACTTTTGAGTGTATAGAGTATAAAAATACTTTAGGATAGATACTTGGCTCTCTTGCATTCCTCTTCCAATGTATAACCTAGGCTATAAAATGTGGAGAAATTCATTAAATGTCATGAAAGATTGGATTAATAATTATATATACAAAAGCCGAAGGAATAAATAGATTACAAAATCAAACTAAATACATTCCATTGATGGAAGGCTATTGAAAGATAAGTATCATAGAGTACAACATGACAGCAATGATCCAATAGCAAGTATAATAAGATAGAAAATAAAAAGTGAAAAAAAGCTCTTGACCATGGACAAATCAAAGTATTTGCCTTGTGTCTCGTGATGCAGAACTATAAACCAGATAACTATGTATTCTAAAATATAAAACTGATGATGATCTGGCTATCTTTATTTTTGGATACTCCACCTATTTGTTGATCTGAAACAGGACCTGAAGTTGGTGAAAGAATATTGAAAAAACTCTATCGTATAACAGACACCAATAAATTGTCCAATATTCATATGTAGTGGACTCGAAACTCCAACTGTAGTTTCAATCAAAGCAAATCCAGAAACATCTCAAAATGTTATGAAAAGGACACTGAATTCTTACTTGTGTCCACAGAGTAAAGATTGTACATATTCGAGTGTTGGAGGTCTCAATGTATTTTCCAACCACAGGCACAAGAAAAAGGACCATACTGACTGCATTAGTAGTTAAGTAAAATGCAACTGCAACCATGTACGAAGAATAGCACCACTCTCCAAGCCAGCTACCATTTTGCGTAGAGTAACAAGTGTATTTTCTTCTAGATCTAGAGTATAATACAGGAAGAACAATTGTCCATATCATTGCCAGAACCACCTTAACCACATTTTTTATGCGTTGAGCAGAGTCCATTGTGTATCTTGCTTTCCATGTGAAGGCAATGTCAAGAATAGCTGCAATATGAGAAATCCTTTCATATTGATTGAATACGTACACTGAAAAGGAGGCTGGTAAATAGTAATGCTAATCGAACACTATAATTTGATAGAGAAAGAGGAAGAGAACAAACAAATTAAGCTTCCACAATGAACACTCCATTGTCGATATGGAGATAGTTGTTCGAAACGAAAAAAAAAAAAACCAGCTAAGCAAACAAGAAACTTTACCCTAAAGTATATATTATAATCATTGGAAAGAGTACTAGAATAGATTAATTACCTTCCAAAATAATCATAGCAGGCTAACTTGGGAATTAATAAATTAAATTCCACAAATAAGACCAAATATTATCCTAAATTTTTTTCCTTGTGAGTCTTATTGGCTCCGAAACACCTATGAAAAGATGGAAACATCCAACGAATGCACCTTTGGTTTTTAATTGTGAAGAATTTTATGAATCCATTCAAATGACTAAGATTGGTTAGGAAAAATTGAGAAATGTATACAGATTTTTTTCGCAATCAATCAAATTTGAAAGACTGAAGAAAGAGTTTCTAAGACTGCAATTTCTATGGGACCAAATATTGGACTAGAAGAAACAACATTTACTTAAACTAAGTGGCACCGAGATGAGAATGTGACGATGGGTTTTCTAAAATGAAGAATGAGCACATGCCGGAGTTAATTAAGGCAGAACATCCATGTAGCTAAGCCCATATAAATTGAGAATAAAAATTTATTAAAATGTTATATGTCTTATATTTGAGTTAATGTATTGAAGTAAAGAATGCAATCGTCATTCTATGAATCTGTTGAATCACACTTACTGTTCAGTTCTTCTCATTCCCTTTAAAACACCCTTCCCTCCCAGGGCCCCACATCACACCAGAATAAGTAGCTAAAAAACTTGTCAATTGACTTCCATAAAATGACTTCCCTAAATTAGTATACTAGAGAATTTTACTTCATTTGAGGAAATATCAAATGGAATGAATTGCCTCTACCATGTACTGTACCTTGAATTAGTTTGAGAACCGCTGATGTAATGAAAATGCTCATAACATCCTCGAGTATTGTTGAATCAAATATTTGTAATGGAGATTCTAAATCATGAGATGCCATAATTATCAATGCCTAGGAGAAACCAAGAGAAAAGATTCAGTTATCCAGATATCCTTTACAAGGTATAAACAGTAGATTCTTGAAAATCACCTGAAGGGATAAAATAAGAAAGCTCCACATTCTATCAAAGCTTCTGAAGATCTGCCAAAATGAACGTATCTCTACAAAATTTGTCTTTCCAAGCCATTTTGGCTTCCGCGTTTCATCCAGTGGGGCCTGAAATGTATCAAGATGAATGAAGGTTTTATAATATTAGTCCATGCTGGTTCTTATGTTGGTACTGCCTGATTATCTACTCGATAAACAGAGACAAAGAGAAAGAAAGTAACTTAAAATTATGAAAACCACTTTCTGAAACCCTTTTTTTCTAGAACAAGATCACTAAAATGTGAAAATAGTTTATAACTTTTTTTCTCCCATGGAGCATGAAAAAGTCAAAAATTCGAATTTGATTACAACAAACTATCAGGAGATAATTCGCATATAGGGACATCTAATGGAAGGAGTCAACATGGCATCTGTCTTGCGATAATAATGTGCATGTGTAGTTCGAAAAGTATGGCTTACTCCCATTTCTTCATCTTCGTTTATATTGCTTTTCTTTCCTTCACTTGTCCTGAGTGGTATCCAGGATTTCTTCTTTTTACCATCGTTTAACGGCTGTACACAAAAGAAATCATGGTCTAAACGCATGGGCCAGCCTATTCCAAAGCAATTTGGAGACCTGATATTTTACCAACAAGCGCATGAAACCAACTGTCACTGGTAAAAAATCAGCAAAACTACATATTCAAGTTAACCTAAGAATATAGTTTAAGTGTTCTTACCAGAAAAACTCATTTAAGTCATCGTAGTTCCTCCATGCTGAATGATCAGTTGTTCCATTTCTGTTTTTCATAGCTTCCTTCAGTGATTGATGAAAAACATTAGAGACCATGTTAAAAACGACATAGGAAAATGCACTTGTTGTTTCATAGTACCTGACTTATAACCTCATATATTGGAGAAACTACAAGATTAAGGAATGCCTCAGTTACTCCACCATATGCTGGCATGAATCTTTCTCCAGTAATCATGCTTACAGCCCCAGTCAACACATTATGCATTTCATATGCCATCTGAAAGAGAATGCAAATGGGAAATAGAAGTAAAAAAACACCACTAAATTAATAGTAATATCACATGCATGAGCTCTAAACCTAAACCCGTTGAATTAAATTAAAATCAGAGAATTTATATTAACAGATAACCTAATATTCAAATAGTCTTTAACCATTATGTGAACCAAAAAGAACAAACTGCAGATTTCATCTAGTTGAGAACAAAGGATAGAGCATATTGAATGTGTGGTAAAAGTTCCCTAACTAACACTACCTTCTATTTTTTTAAATTAGTTAGAAAATGAAATTCGTCAATCCCCATAAGCCTGAACTCTTGGAGGATGGCATCAATCATTGTACATCTAAACATATCCTATTTAGTCCCTATTTTCCATCTTACTAGCAAGACGAAAGGAGTTTTAACCAAACTATAACTGCAGAATATGACTCTACCTTTACCAACAACTCTATGACAATATAAGAAGTAAACAAGAAAAAGTACATAAAAAGGAAGAAAGAAGTATTTGTTCTATTAACAGATTTTAGCAACCAAACTTTGAAAACAATTTATTCACAGGTTTCATGGGAAATCTATTATCTCTGTTTCAGAGGCCAGCCACTGAATTTGTATCCCTATAAATTTGGCAAGCAATGTCTACTCCTCTGAATATGGTGGAGTGTGGGGGAAGAGAATCTGAAAAAAGAGGACATCATCCTAAAATATTAAAAGAGTGCCAAAAACTAGTAAACCTTAATGCTTCATGCATTATGGAGTCTTGAAATTCTGAAGTTTGATCAAGAAAACACTAGTGATCAAACTACATATTAGAAACAATGTTCTCAAAATTGAGTACTGGAAAATAGAAAATATATCAGTGAAGAATCTGATAGCAATAAAATCTCAACTTACGTGGTGAAATATGTAACAGAGGCACTCTGGCATAAACCTTAAGTTTGCAGCTTCACCCCATATGAGAAGATAAAGTGCTATGTACAGAAGTTTATATTGTTGTGCTTCCTGTTTTATAAATGGTAACCTGAAAAAGAAAATAAAGTACAATTTGGTGTTACTGAATATGAAATTGTGAATGAAGTTGGATAAAGAAGAAAATGAAGAATATAGTTTCATGAACAGTTCCATGTAGCAAAAGACATGTTTCAGTTCAAAAAATCTTACTCAATGTTGCTTTTTTTGCCCAGGAATTTGCACCAATCCTTATAATTTTTGAAGAACTTTTTCAATAGTCCATCCACAACTCCATCGCCTATCTAATATCCAAAAGCATAGGGAATTCTCATGGAGAAAAAGGACAAAAAGAATATATGAACTGAAATTATGTTACAGTACTTGGCACACCTTTAATGGTGATGCTTCCTTGTGAGTTTGTCGAATATGGGTATTAGCAAGGAGAAGGATTAAATGCTCCCTCTGGTTGGCTACATTTCCTTTCTGACAAGAGACAAACAGTGCCAGCATTAAAAGTAGAACACAGATATACTTTTCACTGGAAGATACAAAAGTTGGAAAGTGAGAAATCAATGATACAGAAACTCATTAACCAATTCTCTATCATATTTTAAGCCATTTTGCTTGAATAAAGTAATATAGAGCACGCAAAAGAAAAATTAAATAAACAAATTACAAGTCAGAAGAAAGAAAAACTGGGAAAAGCAGGTATACCTGAAATCCGAAGCAAAACTGAAGCCAATCAAACAGATCTATGTAAGCTGCTCGTCGTTTCAAATCTTCCACAAAGGGTAAACCACGAACACTGCGAACAGCAGCCACTGAAGCTTTGATCTGTAGACTTCTATATTTTATCAAAGGTCATTTATATATCACAGTGTAATCACACTGCAATTAACTTGCTGATTTACACAAGAAAATGGATTGCCTATAGAACTGTCTGAATAAACAACATTAGGCTGTTAAAGCAGTGAGATCCTTAATGACATGTAGAAATTTATGCTTTGCAAGAACAGCCATGTTAAAAGAGTGTGAGTAGTTAATTGAAGAACATCAGACCTCAGGAAGTTGCATTATTGCCTGATGGACACCTCCTCGATCAAGAGGAAGGATGTTATATGGCACAAAATATTCAGACTTTGCACTAATACTGCCAGTCTCTGCAAGAGCCTGCCAGAAGCAAAAAATTGAAACAAAATATCTGATATAAGAGTGATTTTCTAGATAGTTACGAGTTTTATGGTCAGTTTTCCCAGGAGATTTTATTAAGTCTACCAAAATATGAGAATGCTAGATAAGGGGAAAAAGGAAAAGGAGCACAAAGTAAACCTGGGAACCCGCTGCGGTGGTAACTGTAGTTAATACTTCGTCTAAAACTTGCGCAATGGCATGTGCTTTGTTCAACTTATCTCTGTGAAAACATTCATATTTATTTCATCAGAAAAAAAAATTGTTTTGTATTGTTCATTCGAGCAAATGAACATCAGCATATCCTAGCAAAGTAGAACAAGTCACCTATTTTCCAAAGTACATTCCCCACCATGTTCGATGATATAGTATTTGTACTCACGATATACACGTCTTAGTTCACGCAAATCACTCTTTTCCTTTCTTTTGTTAATTGTAACTTCTTCATCCTGCAGGAAAAAAAAAGTGTATAAACTGGAAATTAGTAACATAAGCTACAAATTAAAAGTCTCTTTGAAAAAAGGGAAAAGATCTCGGAGACATCTTGTTTTCTGCATTACTGTTCTCAGTTTGGACTTAATTGATAGGCATAAAGAAATAAACATAAATGAACAGGCCATAAATCTTTAGTGATAACAGAAATAAGAAGTGAATAGGCCTTTCCATTTTGAGGAGCCTAAGAATGCTCCTTAGTTACATGATCAGAAACGATTCTGCTCTGTCTTCAGAGGGGAGGTGAAAATGGCAACTACTTAAAGATACAATCCAATGTAAAGCTACTTCAATTATGACAACACAGTGTGGCAATGCTTTATTAAGAAATTTGATAAAAACTCCAACTATGCATCATAATGCTATGCTTTTACCTTTATCATGATCATAAGTGGCTTATAAGATGTGAATTTTAAAGCGAGGATGAATTAAAGAAATATCTCGACACAACAACAGCTGAGGCTTGAAGTTTAAAATTACCTGTTCAAGCCGCTGGAGAAGAGAAGTTTTGAATTGTCGCACCCCCCGACCGCTTGAGTTTCTGTCCAAGTTATGTGCTACTTCAAAAGCATGAAAACGACCTGGCCAGATAACTTGATCAATTCTCTTTTTCACAAAGGTTCTCAAATATTGAGAAAAAAAGGGGCTAATCTTTAATTTTCCTACTCAATAAACTTATCAGAACTCCTATTTCCGTAATTTTCCTTGAGAAATTTAATCAACTTGGAAAAACATGGATCGACTTTCATTTCTTAGGATGCACAAGTGATAACTAAATCCTTTCCAAACTAAGGTTTTACATGAACCTTGCAGGATCCTCTGATATCAAAAAGATTTGCAGAACACTACAGAAACTGATAATTTATAGTTCAATCCATCAAATTCTGAGACATTTATAACAATTTGAACCAACAGTGAGTACAATAGCACTGCCACCTAGTATCAATTTACAAAATACACCAAAATCATTATATAAAAAGCTGAAATAAACAAATTTAGAAGAAATAAACGCATAAAAAATGAATCAAGTCAGTGCTACACCAGCGATTAAACCCCAATACATCAAAATCTAGTTAATACATGCTATAACTTGGACTAAGTAGCCCAAATTATCTCCACCAAAATTCACAATAACTCAACACGTAAAAAGCTTCAATCTTTAACTAACTATACGAAGACTTACAAAGATAAGCCACACGAGGCTCTTCACTTTCAATCTGATTCGCCACTCGAAGAAATTTTTGAATATGAGAAACCAAAGTAACAGGCAACTTCTCACTATCAAATGGTTCAGGCACATGTTCTCTCCCATAAGTGAGTGATCTTGTAAATGGCCTTGTATCACTTGAAATATACGTTCTTCCATTGCTTGTACTAGCAATGTCGTTTGTGGGTTCTGCAAGAACAATCTCCGCCATTGCTTGGAGAGGCAAAAGCTTAGTGGCGAAGAAGAGTAGTGAGAATGCATGGAAAATGGAGTATATACAGAAAGGGATCTTAGGTGTATATGCATGATCTTGTTGCTAATTTTCAATGAGTTTTTTTTTTTGCTTTTCGTTGATTGCTTTTTGTTTATGGGATGTAATCTTTTTCGCTTTTGCTTTTGATTTGAGGAAAGAATTGGTAAATTTGTGACATAGTGAAGGAAAATGAAAAGGGATTTGCATGAATGAATGAACTTCTTTTGATAAGAGTGATTGGAATAGGCGGGTTCTTTATTACTGCCAAAAAAAATTGGGACCAAAGTCGTTCACTACATTAAGGCATTGACTTTATTTCTTCTTATTTTAAAATTACTATTAATTCAATGAATTAATTTTTTTTTCTTGTTTTTTATCCTTCCATTATAAGTTATAACACCTTTTGTTCCATGAGATTGAACAATTAGATTTTTTTTTTCACTGAAAGCACCAAAAGAGAACTTTTATTATAATTTATTGCTCTGAACATTCGACGAAATAAAATAGAGAGTACAGTCGATCCAATTACAAGCAAATCGAAAAAAAAAAAAAAAATTCGAATCGAAAAAAAAAAAAAAACAAGTGAATGGATGATACAAAATAACAAGAACCACACCATACTTCACAAAGTAAAACTACAAAATCAAAAATTAATAATTCATTATAAGCAAACAAGTGAATACGTTTTATGCATTGAATGAATTGGAGTCCATTGCTTTCCACCATATAATGTTGAAATCCCGTCTCCTTCGCAAACACTAATCCTTCTCCAAAGTCCTAATACTTCGAGATGGAGAGTGAAAGTCGACTATCCTTATTGAACATTTCGATGTTACGTGTGCAAGAAGAAAATATATTAATTGTATTTTATTCTAGTAAAAATAAACTCACTTCATTTCTTCGATATAGACATAGACTACATAAGATACCATACAAAAGTAATTATTTCTAAATTTTACACACTGTCAGCGGTAATTTATCAGAAAGCTACTTTTAATTGCATGCTGTAAAGAAGAAATCTGCTTTAAATATGTTCATTGTGGTCTGTAAGTGTCTTCCAATAATTCAAGATTTGTTTGGATTTACTTTATTCCAGTTCATTAATAAGTCGTTTCAGTAGAAAAATCTTAAATTTTTAATATAATTATCTTAGTAAATAAAAAAAGTTTGAAATTCAACGTTTCACCACCACCTTTTAAAAAGAACTCCACAAAACAACATTAAATACTAAAAAAGTAAGTTAAAGATTAGACGGTACATATGTTTTGGATTGTTGACTAAATTGATTGTACGGGAGCATTTAACAAAATTTTAACGTGCATTTCTATCTTGTTCGATCATCTCAAATTCATAGTACCACACATACCTCGAGTAGAAATAGGTTTAAAGTGATTAAGTCGAACTTTGAGGTGACCTAATACACTTTATATTTTTTTTTATCGTGTCAAGCTAAACTACCGTGTAGAAAAGAACGACACTTTATAAGGAGCAGATAATCCACAACGCAGATTGTGACATGCCTTCAAAGTGTCAATTAGTTACTTCAAACCCGACAAATTCTATCGAGACTTCATATAAATTCAATATGATACAACTTACGAGTCCCCGAAAACCTGCAAAAAGTAGATTAAGACCATAATTTTACTAATCAACATCAGAAAAATGCTACTTATAATTACTTTTTACCTTAATAATCACCTTTTTCTCAAGGAAAAGAACAACACGCCACGCCTTCATGTGTGTGTTACGAGAGAGTGCGTGTGGGACATCAACTTTATTAGAAAAAGTTCGTGCATCATAAATTATTGACATCCTAATACCATAAAGAACAAAGATATATACTTAACTGGTATGTAGACCCTTGAAAAAGAAGAGTACAGATATTGACAAGTGGCACACTTTTTTGAACAAATTTTCTTCCTTCCACCCTAAGAGTATAGGAAAGATATATTGGCAAAATTTTGGTGCAATTATAAGTCAAAATTAAGATATATTCATGACTTCAAAATTCATGTACACGTTAGAACGATACGATTAATTCTATCCAGCATAATCGAAACTTTTTATTTTATTTTTACGAGGTCTAGGAGAGAAATAGACTAGGCCTCTGTGTGGTTAAAATTAATTTTTGACCTTGACTTAAATTAAACTTCTGTTTGAAACCCATTTTGGGAGAAACAGAAATTTTGGAATAGTGATTGATGTGAGAATGTGTGATGTAAAACTGATGAAAAGTTTTGATTTGTATGTAATATTATTTTATTTGGAGAATGTGTGGTTGAAATGAAGAATGAGAATGAGAAAAAGAAATTAATGAGTGTCAAACAGGGGCTAAAATTTAAATTTTAATCACTATCGAATAGGGGCTAGGTAAGTTTGCAAGCTTAACCACCCAATCACGTCATAACACATCCACAAGCCATTTTAATACTGGAGCTAAACATAAAAATTGAACACTCGTGGACTAGCCTAGGCTCAGCTCGACTAGCATGTGACAGATTGGCCTCATAGACCGAGAAGAGCCAAGACTGGCCATGTCAAATGAGCTGAGCCATAATCCTTGTGAATCAAGTCAATCCGACTATATTAAAGTCCATGAAAAAACTGTGAAGTAATTTGATGCCAAACTATTAAAGCTTTAATAGAATATTGGTCTGGTCGAACGAGTTGAGCCCTCATCGTCCAATGCACTGAGTTGAGCCTCGATCCTTACGAATCAAGCCGAGCTGACTCTGCATATTAAAGTCCGTTTAGAGACGGTAAAGTAATTTAATGCAAATTTATTAAAGCTTTAGTAGAAGTTCTAATTTGTCACCTTATCTTTTAGCACTCCCCTTTTAATTATACTTAGCTTTTGCTTAAATTGTTATTTTCCAGTCACGAAAAGCTCTAATATTATTGTTGGACTTTTGTGGAACATACTGTAAATTAAAAGAGACAACGTTGATAATTTGTTCGCAAGAAATAAATTGAATTTTCATATAAAAAATTCATGAGAAATGAGACTACTAACTCTGTGCAGATATGCTGCTAAGTAGATTTGTATTTCTAGTTCATTATAAAATCTTAAATAACCTTTAAATGTTTCGTTATTTGAAAAATCGTCATAAGTCTTTCTTAAGACACGTTGTGACGTACGATGTTTTGATAAAAAAATATCGAGTTTCTAGAGTTCGACTAATGCTTGGATTGTTTTAAGGGTTTCACGCGATCAATTATTAAAAGATTATAATTTGTTTGTGACAAACTGGCTCTAACTCTATTTAACTACCTCGAGCCTAGTTTGGCGGAGACATTACTTGAGTTTGTTCATTTGAAACGCTACTATACTATGCTCAAATACTAAAAATAAAGATACGTAGTCTCGACTGTTTGTACTAATGTTACATATTAACATATGATGAATATATGTTAAATGAAACTATTATTGTTGTGCAATTACCTCGTTTTCATAATTATATATATGTAATATTGAAAGGTCGATCATATTACGATATTCGTTTGAAATTAAAAAGGCTTGGATCGCGTATTCTTCGGTTTCATTACATGCTTCTGCCTACGTACATTATTAACTTGGTCAAATTTCAGAGTTTAAAAATTGTTTATAAATTTAAGAGCTGTAATGTCCAAAAATTCCCCTACATGTGATCTTGAGCTAAAAAGACACAGCACTAGAGTATGATGATGAAGAGTATAGTTAAGGCGAACGAAATGTCATTTCGTTCTTTTCCGCACCTTTAGTTGAAGGTTACATAGAGCTCCTTCGTAAATTAAGCGAGTGTTTGATAGAGATTAAAATTAGATTTTTAGTAAATTGTGACAGAAATTTTTGAAATGTGTGGTTGAAAAGCTGTGAGACCCATAAAATATGTGGTTAATATTGATTGTTTGACTTTGACTTTGATTAAAATATGATTTTAATCCGTATCAAACATGGCGTAAATATGTTTTATCGTCACAATTAATAACACTACCCACGTATAATGGGTTGAAAAAGAAGAGGAAAAAGATTTCTTTTAAAAGATACATAGATCCAACCTTGAATTCTATATAAGAAAGGGTTTCCCCAGGTAAGCATTTTGTGGCATATGCCCCCAGATTCAATTATTCTACGATCATATCTAAGATATATTAGTCGCTCGAGTGGAGGTCAAGATTCCAAAAGGCAACATGGAGATTGAACTTGAACCAACATTTGATAGAATTTTTTCAAATGTTTAAAATAAAAAATAATGGATATGCAGCGTCCGAAATGAATTGGCTTATTCTATAAAGGATAAGATCTCTAAGATTTATTAGCCCCTCAAATGGAATTAGTCAAGATTCCAAAAGGAAAAAGGTGATAGAACTTGAACCAACATTTAACAGAATATTTTTTTAAAAAAGTTGGGTATAGTAATTGATGTGCGGCTCCTCATGTGCAAATAATTCTCGATGTGAAAACAGGGGGTGCGGAAGATGTTTGAAAGACAAATGTAACAGATATGCAGCGTCCAAAATGAATTGGCTTATTCTATATGCTCGAACTTTAGAAAATCAATATAGATCAAGACATATGAAGTTCAATGCTTTACTATTAAAATATACACATATATCAAGTATTTCCATAGCAAGAGTAAAATTAAACTGAATCATTTTTTTTTTTTATCCAAGACAATGAAAAACTAGTAGGTTTTAGCCATATGTAGTGTACTGATAAGTTTCTTGCCACAAAGATATATATCCCATCTCCTCCAAGGGTAGCCCATTATCTTGTGAATAATCCTCAATCTCTACAAATTCTTCTACACCATGCTCCATCAAGTAATTTGTCATATAATCTCTTGTCCAACTAAAATCAAGACTATCAGATGATGTTGAACAACTGTCCATTAAATCAAAATCAATTGATGGGCAATCATCCACATAGCACTCTTCATATGTCTCGGGCATCGAATTATAATCCAAAATCTCTTCTTCTAGAGATTGGATTACATATCTTGACATTTCTTCGTCTCCACCCTCTATTGGTGAATCCTCAAGTAATGACTCGAGAAGGGCGCAGTCAATATCTGAGAACTCGATATTGTTCAAGTCGGAGAAAGAAGTCTCAATTACTACAGTGCTAGCCATAATGCAAGAAAGAAAACAAGAATTAGAAATCAGAAAATGAAATGCAATGTATGGACAGGATGCAAATTATGAAGGAACGTTTAGTTTATATAGGAAGATTTTACACAAACACCATGTGACAGTGTCCCATGATGTTCTCACTGTTCATGCACATATACCTAATTATGAATATAATTGATAGATGAACTTACATTGGATCAAAATAATCTTATATTTTATTACAACTACCATTCATGTGCAGCTAAGATTGTTTAATAATTGTGTATGTTTGTTTCTTGGTTGTTAATCAATGATTTAAGTATTTGATTTGTTTCACAGTGGAAGCATTAGTTGTTTATGCGAAACACTACTATACTAAGGTTTCCCTACATGATGCTGACAATTAATATGAATACTCTATTCATAGGGAACCTTCTAGGCATGTTCATGACACAATGTTACGAGACTTACTAAACAATACAATTGACAATAATTTTAACTTCCTGTTTAATCCGCTCACCGAAAGTTTAGAATATTACAGCATCTTCAAGAGACTTTTGCCTATTACCATATTCTATTAAATAAAAAATTCCTCTAAAAGTTTAGAATGTTCAACTGTTCTAAGAGACTCTCTTAATATAAAATGCTCTATATTGTAGAAAGTCAATATATAGAAACAATCTCCAAGGGACTCTATTTAACTTTTTAAAATGGAGAATGAGTTTTATTCTCTAAACTCACTCTATATTCTTAATTTATCATGATTGTAAATTATAAGTTGTAGATTTCAATATTCCACTTTTCAAAATATTCAAACCATATTTGAATTGGTTGAACATTGACATAAAAAATATGTTAAATTAAAAGATGATGGGGGAATCAATACATATTTCTTGGAAAAAGAAAAATGAAGATACAAAATAGAAAACATTGTTGGAGCATATAAAAAATTGTATTCGTTGAATTAAAAAAAATACTCACTATAGTGTATAGCTCTTAAAGAAAAAGAACATTTGTTTGCTTAAAGAATATTATGCTACATGACCTGTTATGGCATTTACAAGATGATAGAAAAATACGGGTCGAGGGTCGTCTATGTGGGATGACCCGACCCACAAGTTATTAAAAGGGTTGAAGGGAGTGGTTTGAATTTGAAGTTCAAACATGCAACTCCATATAACCACTCTTAACTCCCATACAACCTACAATGATTGTACATTGGAAAAAGAGGGAAAAAAAAGATGGCATGAAAAAATGAAGGGAAAATTCGTATGGTAATTTACACCAAAATTGGAAAGTCTTT
>CAIGRH010020447.1:0-21819 GCA_903798295.1 Fraxinus nigra | reverse complement strand
GGAGTTCGTGAATCAGCAAAAGAGTTTGCAGAATTCATCTAAGGTATTATTCTAAACACAGTTTCTATCTAAACACAATGTAGATCCTTGTTTGGGAATCGAAATTTGCTTTACTTCCGCTGCGCATGATTAAGTAGGTTCCCAACACAAAAGACTATGACTACAGGATTATCATCTATAAAAACACTCCTAACAGATGTACAAAATAGTAAAGATTTTGGAATGGTGAGTTAAATGGCAGAAGTAGTTGAATGGAAACAGAAAACAAATGCTAGAAGGGTAGATAAGCTAGATGGCAGAAAAATCTGCAACCTGTGAACCCAAGTCACCGAAATACATATTTTTTTGCCGATTAATTTACTAGTAAACCACAGGAGCCTCGTGAAGTGTGGAAAAGGAATGATAACTGAAGAGAGTGATACTGATTGAGACTAATCCTTCCATTGCTTCATGGGGTTATTGAGAAAAACAACTTTAAAATGGATAGAACCTCAAATTTGATGATGAATTGCAAGATACAGTTTTTCTAAATAAGAAAATTCATAGCATCCATGGAAATGGACATCTAGGTTCCTGTGTGCTAATTAGCCAATTCACAAAATCATATAAAAAGAAAATAAATTGCATATTTAATTCCATCGTATAATTGGATTGGGAAATGGCTTGCCTATTGGAACACCGCAACCTAGAAGACATACTTTCTCCAAAGGGGCTTTGGGATCATGAAGTCCAAACTGTATATACCATTAGGTTTAGAACTTAATCTTGAAATGCATCTAACTGAAGCCCTCAAATTCAAATGCACCCTCACGATTCAGATCTTCCTTTCACCACTTTTTTTTCCCCTTTGCATAAATATAGAAATGGGCACATTTTAAATCAGCTAGAAGTAAGAACACTGGCATCCATAAACTAAAATTAACAAAAAAAATAAAATTAATTCACAATTCAATTTCATAAAAGGGAATTAAATTCCTTAAAGAAGTCAATCCTAGTTTTAATAAGTCCACATAGTACCAAATTAGATCCCAAAAAATAAACAATTATAGTGGATATGTTGCTACCACATTTTCTTATCAGTATACAATATGTTATAATAATTTAGCCATTTTGTTAACATTTAAAAGAATCAAAATCCAGTCTGTCTTGAGATCCAAATTCAAATGCAATCAAATTGAAGGGAAAAATTGGGAGAAATAGGTTTAATTTAAGGAGTAAGGGCTTGAGCCAAATCTCAAGTTTCCCACACAGACCCTGAAAATGGAATATTTCAGGTAAATTAGCGATCTTGTGAAGTTTTCCATTTTATTATTTGATCATAATCTAATCCAATACATTGAACACCATCATTGCTTTGATAACAAAGTAATATTTTTACTACTATGAACAATCATAAGTGCCAATTACCAAACCACAATAGTGGTTTTGTTTCTGGATATACACGAACCTATATTAAACATAGGTTGATCAAATTCTAATAATTCACTAAGAATTTCGAATACCCAGATGATCAAATTGAACTAATTGACCAAGAAATTGAAAGAAAAATCAAGAAATCAAACCTGTCGGTGAATAGAATCCCAGCACAAAAGCTTTCCAACGTATCTTGCCATATTAAAGTCTATTATTCACAGAGTTATCAAATAAAAAATTGCAATTTTTAATCAATATTCAAATTATTTAAACCAAACAAGTATTTGGAACAAAACCCAATCAAGTAAACAAAAACAACCTAAAACCCTACTATCGAATGCTCAACAAAAATCCCAATTCAACAATCTTCTAAAAAACTTACATTATAATTTACATTCGGCTTCTCCGACTGGCTAAGTAGCGAGATACTCGAATCAGCCTCCGGTGGAAGTACATCCACGAGTGCACTCGAGTGGCGATGGAGTGCCCCGAGGCCGATGGATTCAAGAGTTCCATATTAATGGTACTAAGAATACACACATATTAATTAGAACCCGAGGTAGATCCGACAATAGTGTTGTCCTGGTCTATCATCTCCATGAATTGGCCAATAACAAGGGACACCGACGGAATCCTTTTCACCTCTTCTTGAGCCCGTAAAAGCTCGCGGAAGAGATTCTTCTGTTCGTCCTTGACATACTCTTCTTGGATTTCGATGAATTCCAGTTGCCGTTGGAGGGATTTGAGGTGGGAGTAGAGGTCATCGTTCGGGTCCGAGGAGGAGGGTGGCGGCATAGGTCAGGTTGGTGGTGGGTGATCTGATGAGGATTTTGGATCGAGGACCATTGCCATAGCCATGGAGAAGAAGTTTGGAAATGTTAATGGGATAGGGGAAATATGTACAAGATATGGTATTTTAGGCTGATTGCATTAAACACGACGTCTACGCAACTTGGGCGGAGTGTAGAGAGTTGGGGGAAGAAGAAATGAAAGGAGGAGAAGTGAGATGAGAAGTTAGGGTTGAAATGATTTGATTTAGAGGTGGTTGGGAGAGTTTTTGCAACGTTTTTCTTAAAAAAAGTTGTGAAATTATCAAAAAAAAAATTATGAAAAGTGTCTTTCGCAACGTTTTTTAAACGTTGTGAAAGCACATCTTTCGTAACGTTTAAAAAACGTTGCGAAAGTTTTGTCTTTAAAAAATTTCGCAACACTACAAAAACGTTGTAAAAAGGTAACATTAGCAACATTTACTTCAAAAATGTTGTCAAAGCTCAATTTNCGTCTACGCAACTTGGGCGGAGTGTAGAGAGTTGGGGGAAGAAGAAATGAAAGGAGGAGAAGTGAGATGAGAAGTTAGGGTTGAAATGATTTGATTTAGAGGTGGTTGGGAGAGTTTTTGCAACGTTTTTCTTAAAAAAAGTTGTGAAATTATCAAAAAAAAAATTATGAAAAGTGTCTTTCGCAACGTTTTTTAAACGTTGTGAAAGCACATCTTTCGTAACGTTTAAAAAACGTTGCGAAAGTTTTGTCTTTAAAAAATTTCGCAACACTACAAAAACGTTGTAAAAAGGTAACATTAGCAACATTTACTTCAAAAATGTTGTCAAAGCTCAATTTTGTTAAGCAATGACAACATTCACTTATTAAAATGTTACGATAAACCCTTTTAGCAACATTTAACTACCGAATGTTGCCTTTGATGTATTGCAAAAGCTATTTTTTGGTACCATTGGAAAGGTCTCTAGAAGATCTATTCAACTATATCAAAAGGAAGCATGAAACATAGTATAGAAGAAGTTATCATGCGATAAAGTTTTGGGATTTACCAACTTTCATGTAAAAATTCAAATTTTAATCCGAATTTTGGGAGGTCATAACTTCTTCATTTCAATGCCAAACTTTAAGTTCTTTGTATGGTTGGAAAGCACATTGACATAACTTTTGAACCATACTAATATTACTGCATTTAAATCAATGAATAAAATACAATAAATTTTTAAAGTTTCAACAAAATTTTACTTGGATTTTAATTTTCTCCCAAATGCAATAACAAAAATTGATGAAATTCTGCAAGTGGATTTTAAAGCAATAATATAAATAATTCCAAAATCTTGTTAATTTTTGACATGCATATCAAAAGATGTCATTAAAGACCACGTAAGGTTTTAAAACTTTACATACAAGATTCATAATTCAATTGAATCATGTAATGACATATTAAACATGTATTATAGCAAGGAATTCAACTTTATAGTCTGATACCAATATTTGATTTCGCAACATTCATAATCTTAAACTACTGATCAAGAATCCTTATTTAAAAGAATGAATTCCAAAATCTGTGTTGTGAATTACCATGCATCTCAAAGCTCCAAAATCTGCATTTTCTTGTTTTCCAATGGTCCAAATCCTGATCACAATAGAAGAGGATTATTATCCACTGTCTAATTATATTATTTTGTGAGTTTTCATGCCAAAATAGTGATTTTAGGATCTTTCTAATTTTGGTGTATTTTCACGTACGAATTTTCACCATATTATCTTGCCATCTTTTCCTTAAACAATAATGTAGAGGTTACATAGGAGTTAAGGGAGGTTACGGGAGTTGTAGGTTTGATTTTCATGTTCAAACCACTCCATCTAGACTTTTTAATGTCTTGTTGGACATTTTCGAGCGATTGCCACTTTCAGTCAGTCGACCACCGCCGAGTCAACCATCCCGACAAATATGGCCAATTTTTACGTTTTGGCCCCGTTTGATCCATTTCAGATATTTTGACAAATGTAGACTTCTAAACAGTATTTTTAACTAATTTTCAAGGTATATAATGTTTTAATTATATGATCTAAATTCAAACGTTAGCTTGAAAACCAATTTTACTTTTGATCAAAACATTTTATCAAATTAACTTTTATTTCACAAAATAGCTTTTAATGCATAAAAAGGTTTTTGAGCTTAAAACATTTGTTGCTAAATATCAAAGTATTAGCATGTTTTTGATATTTAGCACGTTTACATTTGATCTAAAAAGACTAGTTCTTGATATTTGTTTAGCTCTTTAGGCTTTCATCTTGAAGGATTTTTTCTTAAATGTTTGGAAGACTTTGATTTCGATCTTAGCCTTCTTTGTAAATACGATTTATGATGATAACTTTTGATCTTTTGACAACCATCGATCATTCTTCATTATATGCTTTGAAAAAACTATAATCACTTAAATTCAATTTGTTAATAAACAAGATTAACTTATTTATTATAATCAAAGCTTTAAAGTTATAATCAACCATGTGTCAACATATATAAAGTATTATATCATGTGACCTTGTAATATAAAATAAGGTTTGAATTTGTATATTTAAATTTTTAAAAATGCATACGCATCTAGTTAATTGTTTCAATTGGATATTGTGACTTTTTTAGATAAATGTCACTTTTCCACATTCTTATTTTTGCAAACATTTTGCATGCGCCAATTGAATTGATTAAAAGTTAATTTTCAGTATGTATTAATGTAAAACAAGGTTTGAACATGTATGTATCTAGTTAATTTTCAAAAAATACACACGTATGCATCTAGTTAATTGCTCCAACGAGAAACTATGATTTTTTTAGAGAAAAGTAATTCTCATTTTTGCAAACACCTTGTATGCATCAATTGAATTGATTCAAAATTAATTTTTAATATGTATTAACGTAGAACAAGGTTTGAATACCTATATTTACATTTTCAAAAACACATACATATACGTCTAATTAATTGCTTAAATGAGATACTGTGACTTTTTTAAAGAAGCGTGACACAATGTCACTTTTTTGCATTCTCATTCTTACGAACACCTTGCAAGCGTTAATTTAATTGATTCAAAATTAATTTTTCATATGTATTAACGTAAAACAAGATTTGAATTCGTATGTTTAAATTTTAAAAAATATACACATATGCATCTAGTTAATTGGTGTCAAATGAGATACTATGACTTTTTTAGAATGACACGTTTTCAATTCAAAAGTGACAGAATTGTGACTTTTGCATACATCTTACATATATCAATTGAATTAATTTAAAGTTACTTTTTCATATGTGTTAACGTAAAACAAGGCTTGAATTTATATGTTTAAATTTTCAAAAATATACACATATGCATCTACTTAATTGTTCAAATGGTTCTCATTTTCGCAAAAGCCTTGCATGCATTAATTGAATTGATTCAAAGTTAATTTTTCATATGTATTAACCGAATCTATTTTTTCTCAAGATCAACAATATTATTTTCAAATATTTTTTCAGTCATACATAAAAACATCAAAAAAGAAACTTCATAAATGTCAATTATTTATATTAAAGGTTCACACTAAAACTAATCACCAAATTCACATGAAAGTGACAGACAATGCACTAAAATGGTTAGAATTTTTAAGTGGGAGTTTATTCAGGTTGAAAGTGTTAATTACGATTGTTACTTTCACAATCTATGTAAAGATAGCATTATACAATCTTAAAAAGATATAATTGGGTACTGATTAAACAAAAAAAATCCAAAACATGAAAAACCTGTAATTTTTGTTTGGGTATTTCCCGATTTGGGGAAGAGAATTTTAAAGAATTGTAGTTGAAGCAACCATTGATCTTGTTTATGCTTGATTTGTGAAAGATTTCCTATTTTTCCTGTCAGCTTTCCTTCGATTTTTTGAGCTTCGAGTGCTGATTTTTGACAAACTGCCATGTGTTAGGTTTGTGAGTAAAAAATACGTCCAACTTTAACTATTTGCCATTTAATCCAAGTTTATGATTTTTTTTCAAAACTACCCCAAACTAAAACTAATCAAGAAACATAAGTACTCCGTGCTTATATTCTTTGAGCCCACAAATTTACATATGTTTATACTTTGAGAAGATTAGGCTATGGTTTATTAGGCAAATAACGGCAGCAATCGTCTAGCAATTTGAAATGGAGAGGGAATAGAGACAAGGGTTTCTCGCCCTCTAGCAACCCAATTTTTTTCCTTCTCATTTTGGTGCTGTGAACACAAACTATGTGTGGAACATCTTTGTACCCTTATTCGAAGTTAAATTGAATATTTTAAAAGCATACTTCAATTCTGTTGAATTTTATATGTAGTTCTTCGTGTCTGAATTCCAACACTTAACTCCATAGTGTAACTCTTGTGTTATTGACCTTGAAGATTGATAGAATACTGCTATCTAGCATCACTAATGAATTCAATATCCTTATATTTAATTAGATATAATTTTGATAATGGGAGCTAGATTACTACCGTCACTGGTGCTAAAGCATTACTATAAATACACTGGATAGGGTCGTAGGCACTAAAACATTATTCCAAAGTCCAACATTTAAGCTTTATGGACATTACTTTCAGTAGTATAAAAATAGACATAACCTTAAGGAACTAGACATGAATTAATCTGTCTTCAAGGTAAACATTTCATTATTAACGAGGTGATATTAATTCGTAAGTATTAATAAAGTTAAATCTTCCCTTCAATCTGTGGGCCTTCGAGACGAATATAATCATACATGATCCCCTGGAAAGGGCCTGTGGCATTTGCTTGGGTCAAATAAATTGTGTTGTTCCCTTGAACGAGTAGAGTACCACTTATGTCCATATTAAAGAGCCAATAGAGACCATGAATCCCATGCCTGGCTATTGCGTTATCACTTCCTATTATTCCACTCGAAAATAGTGGCAGGTTTTGGTCTGAAGTATTCACTCGTACCTACAAATGTTCATAAATAGCATTCTTCATCATCGTCAATATATGTTATAATTCGCCTTGATAAGATGAAACATGCAAGTGCTGACCTCTAATTCGGCTTGAGCTGCAGATGCAAGAGCCAATCTCAAATTATACGTTCCACTTGGGTTGACCATGTCTAGATTAAACTTAATCTGCCATGTAGTGCCTTGGTATGTTTTCTCATCTTTTTTTCTGAAAGACATAAAATCTTGCCAACTCAATGCTTTTGTTTAATGCAATATGTTTGTAACAAAAATTCCATGTGATTTGGAAGTTTGAATCATGGAGGAAGTCTAGATAATGTTGGTTTGGAAGTCCAGTTTGATAAAGATCAAATTTCATCATGGATTAAGAGTTTGATTAGGATAAGGACTTTGGAATGGATGGGGACTTCAGGATTAAGAACTCTACTTCATCCATAATTCCAAGATTTGACTCCTATAAATACTCCACAAAGTGTAAGCTCTTCATAGACTCAAGATAGCAATTAGATTATCGTTGTATACAATAGAAACTTGAAAGAATTGTTTAGATTTAGATATAGGGAATCAAATCTTGTAAAGAGAATTTTAGTTTCTTGGTATAATAAATTCTCCTTCTCTTCCACAATAATCTTGTTTGTTGTGTGATCCATTATTTTCATATCGTCCATATTTTCTCATCTTTAATTATTTGTCCGGATTCTCATTAAGTGGTATCAGAGTGATTCTAGAATCTTGGTTGATTCATAAAAAGTGGTATCAGAGCCAATGTTTTTTGGGAGTTCTTGAGAGGTCCAAATTGGTTATTAAAGCGAGGTTTGAACAAAGTCGATTGTTTTGGGGATGACAACTTTGAAATTTGAGATTTGATTTTGGAACGCAATAGTAGATTTTCTTTGTGGCAAATCAAAATGCGAGTGATTCTTGCTCAATTGGATCTTGATGATGCTTTGTTGAGGATAAATAGAATGCCCGCAACAATGACTATGGAAGAGAAGTGACGGGAGGATCGTAAAGCCCTATCACAAATACATTTTCATTTTTCTATTCAAATTCTTTAGGATGTGATAAAGGAGAAGAGTGTCGATGTGTTGTGATTAAAATTGGATCAGCTTTGTATGACAAAGAGTTTGACAAGTAAGTTACACTTGAAGCAACAGTTGTATTCTCATCGCTTGACAAAATATATATCTTTGGAAGATTATTTATAGGGCTCTCAAGGAAATCGTCACTAACTTGGGGACCATAGAGGTCAAATATAATGAAAAGGATTTAGGGTTGATGTCGTTATGTTCATTGACGTCTTCATATATGACTTTTATAGATATCATTCTCTATAGTCGGGATATTCTTACTATTGACGAGGTATATGATGCTCTTTATTCTATGGAGAAGATGAAGTATTGGTCGTCGATTTTGAGGCCCAATAAGAGGGTCTTGTTGTTTGTGAGAGAAAGATATATGGTCATTGAAGAGTCAGATTCAAGGATATCGGTAGTGATAAAGTCTGTTAGTATTGCAACAAGGGGTACATGAAGAAAGATTGAAATGAGTGGCGGAACATATTTGGTATTATAGATCTGAAGGAACAACCAAAAAATTTTGATAATGTCAATCTTGCAAAATAAGACAGTGATGGAGATCTTTGGGTGATTACTAACGATGATTAGATTCTTGATTCGACATGCACTTTTCATATGTGTTCAACTTGAGATTGTTTTTCTTCATATGAAATAGTTACAAGGGGTTCCATGATGATGGAAAATAATGAGCTTTGTAAAATAGTTAAGATTGGTAATGTCAAAATGATGTTTGATGGGACGGTTAGAACACTTGGCCAAGTTCGACATGTTCCAAGTATAAACGGGAATGTAATATCTTTGAGTACTCTTGATTCAAAAAAGTACATGTCTATCGACAGAGGAGAGTTTTGAAAGTTAGCAAGGGTGCCCAGATTGTGTTTAGGGGACACAGAAAGTCTCGGTTATATGTGTTAGAAGGTTCGACATCACTGTGAATGCAGTTGTAGCTTATGGTTCAATAAGCAATTAATGGGGTAGAGTTGGTTGTGATCATGTTGTTCGTGGTGATTCGAACAATGATACTAGTGGCTCAGGTGGAGCTTATTGTGATCTTGTTGATCATGTTGCTCGTGGTGATTCGAACAGATTTGGAAACCCAAGTAAAGTTGGTTTTGCTCGTGGTTACTGAAGCACGTTTGATGACTAGTTGGAGCTAGTAATGAACGGGATGATTCAAACAAGAATATCATACAAAGTAGTTCTTTTGGTAAGCAATGCTTGAATTTAGTTCACAGTTGCTGAGTATGCGTGGCAAGGGCATGGAGTATCTCGAATGGGCATGGTAGAAGAGTTGGAAAATGATTTGAAGACTGAAGATTTTAATTCGTTGTTATGGAATTTGTGTCAATGTGGAGTGTGTTATGTTTGTGACTCAAATTCCATGTGATTTGGAAGTTTGATTTATGGAGGAAGCCAAGATAATGTTGGTGTGGAAGTATGGTTTGATAAATGATCTAATTTCATCATGGATTAAGAGTTTGATTGAGATAAAGACTTTGGGATTAAGGACTCTACTTCATCCATAACTCCAGGATTTGGCTCCTATAAATACTCCACATGGTGTAAGCTCTTCATAGACTCAAGTTAATAATTAGATCATCGTTGTATACATTAGAAACTTGACAGAATTGTTTAGATTTAGATTAAGAGAATCAATTTTTGTAAAGACAATTTTAGTTTCTTGGTATAATAAATTCTCCTCATCTTCCATAATAATCTTGTTTGTTGTATGATCCATTATTTTCACATTATTCATATTTTCTAGTCTTTAATAATTTGTCTGAATTGTTAACAAAGTGGTATCAAAGCGATTCTGGTATCTTGGTTGGTTAATAACAAAGAGCAATGGGGGCTGAGGCCCTTATCAGCAGGGTTAGTTTTCTGACTACAGATGAGAGAAACAGTGATCTCAAGTAGCAGAACATTATTCCCAATAGACGCAGTCTTCTTGTAGAGAAATAACAAGGATAAAAGGTAAGCCTTAGGCTTAGGAGTTTCTAGTTTTCTCAGCTTTTCAAAATATCTACATGCAGTATCACTAAAAATCAATAATCAAGTATATATAGGAAAATAGTTTGACATTTCCCAGGACATGATTATATTCCAAAACAGATTTCATTTTCAGTAATTTTAAGATAATTATCATGTTAACCTGGTAACTTGTGCAAAAAACCAATCTTTCGTGTAATCGCTCTGACCAACCGTATAGACCAAATCACCGTTAGGATACAACTCCGTGTATCTTTCCCATAATCCATACTGTCTAAACCTGAGGATACGATACACATCAACAAGAAAATTACTCCCAGGTTTTAGAAAACAAGAACAGACACTAAAATAACAAGCTAAACCTTATTCTCAATAACTTTTGGATCGGCTACATGACGTAAAATGTTACAAGGAATTCTAACCTGTCGGGATGATTGACATAAAGTTTGTTGATATAATTATGGTTGGGATCGGGGATGTAAAATTCTCTAGCAGAACGATCAGGGATGCCGATTTCCCACAAGGTTGGTCCATTTCTCGGGGGCTCATAGACGAGGTTGCCAATATCAATGAAGCAACCTGATTTACAAGTATTCAGTTTTGGATAGACGAGGAACAAACTGATCAAAAGATAGGCAAATGTCGCGAGAAGAAGAACCTGATGTTATGGTAATAGAATCATTATTTAAGTAATCTCCTATGAATCCCGGTACCCATGCATAGAGACTATAGTCCCCGGTACGGATGTCATTTATGGAAAAATAGCCTTCTTCATCTGCTCTTGTCCAGAATTGATAGTTCTGTAACAAAACGGTAGGCATTTGTTAAATGTCATACCAAAGGCTCAGCTATACACCAAATCTACAACTAGTAATGCTCCTCTAGCCCTCTTAAATCTCTTAATGCCCCCTCTTTGGCAACTTAAGAGACGTTTCAATGAAAAATCGGCTCATCCAACATTTTAGGAACCGTAATATGAAAGTTTTCCATGATTTAGTACACGAATTACTTTCTGGATCTAGCAAATCGAATGGAAACTATGAACAAGAGGTTACTAGTCCTGTAAACATTGGCAAAGATATTACTCCAACAATGATTGTAAATATTATAAAGGGTCATACAGGAGGATATGAATAACAGTGAATCACGTCGATCCGCCATCTAATTCAGGTGGGTCGAGGACCTTACTTAGGGCAGGTGCAGATAGCTTCGTTCCAACTGCACACAACTTGCAATATGCAGGAGATGTATTTGAGTATATGCATGAGAGATTGACAAGGGTTTTGACATTCCCAAAATTGGTTTTGGACATATATTGGCATACTCCGAGGAGCCTATGAAGTTTATGACGAGATGGATGATCGTGCGAAGCATTAATAAGGGCACATGAGATATTAATTAGTTTTTAATTTTCAGTATTAATAAATACTCCACTAGGAGATGGTATTCATGAAGAAATCACCTTGCATTCTCTTTGCCAAGATTCAACTCCCGGTGGAGCCAAGCCCACATATGCACCTCTTGCTGGAACATAATTATCACTAATATACCTGAATTTGATAATCTCTTAAAAAAGTTTAGACTAGAAATAGAGTCCAAATGATATCAATTGATTTATTCAAAAGCGGAATGAAAATCGATCTAGAAATGCAGTTACCTGTCTTTGACTAATAATTGGCCACTAACATTTCCCCGTCTAGCTGAAGGTGGAAAATCTTCAGATTCTGGAAAACTGTATGGCCAACTTTGAACTTCTTCCAACACCTGATTGATTATTGTTTATGAATTTCCGATCATATGTATCGTGAATTTTTAGACGTTAATAGGTACATTGAACCTGATTCTTTGCGTCCTCCCAGAGAGAAAGCGGGTCGTCGCCTTCCATACTAGAATTTAGATACATGAAAACTGGACCGAAGACTTTCTTCCATGGCTCACCTTCCCCAAATTTAGGCACTAGATCGATCCCGGCATAGTGTGCACTAATAAACATCTGAACATTCCATACCGTATTGATCTAGTTATGTGGCTGCTATTAACTAATTAAATACTTAATAGTACATACTTACAGCGAGAGTAGTTGGGCCAACATGCGAAGTAAGATTTTGTTTGAGAGGTCCTCCTGATCGAAACTCGCTGCTAGGACTGATCTGCCAAAACCCAACAGGTGGATCCATACATATCCAGCCGTGAAGTTTGAGATCTTGGTTCTCGCACGAATACTGATACTTATCATCCACCTGTGTTAATTAAACAGCAAAATAAAAGGTGAATTACACATATAAGAATATGATACTGTGGGGGAGCAACAATGTCATTCTGAAGTTCACGAATGAGTCACTCAAAGTTGTCGAATGTCATAAAAGAATAAGTCTTCCCTGACTGGACACTAACTGATTTTCCTCCCAATCCAAGAAGTTGTATTAGTGCCATTTTCATGGGGTCCGAGCAATGAGAGTGTCACATTGAGGGCGTGATTGTTGACGAGAAAAAATGTCATTCTTAAGCCATGGGATTGGGTCACTCAAAATGATGGTGGTCAAATGCCGTAAAAGGTTTAGACTTCCCTCGTTGAACAACAATTGGTTTTCCAAAGATATGAGATGGTTGAAGCGTCCAACAGATACAATCAAAAAACTTGAAAAATTAAGTATAATACCTCTCCTTTAAATTCTGGCTCCACAGGATTTACAAGAAGGACGGCTTCGGGATATGCCAATTGTTGGCCTCGTCCCGGTAAACGATCATCTGGTAAGGGCATATACCGTTGCCTGTTATCTGCCATGGCCATATAGTGAAACCTATATATTCATTCAAATTAGTAAAATCTTGTAAAATTATTAATGAATGAATATTTCGGTTTTACTTGAGAAAATCAAATTTTCTTCTAACAGGGTATTTAGAATCGCTGATAGATAAGATGGGTGAAATAGATGTATACTTGTCTTTCCGAAGCTTAAATGCAATTCTTGTTTCGTCAAGATTAAAACCGGGCCATCCCTCCAAATGCTCGTAAATGGCATATGAATAGAAGCCGGAGCCACTGCGAAGCATTACGAACCTGGTAATCATTTCCCTCACTGTCAACATGATTTCAACATGCAAGCAGCATTTCAATGCATTACAAAGTTTTCATAACCTTTTGTCTATATTTAATGGAGCAAGCTTGCCTTCGACCGAGGTATCCCATGTTCTTGAGAATGAGAGTTCTACCTGTTCCTCAGATTCTACTACAACTTTAAAATATGTTCCTCTGATCCTGCATTGTCGCTTCTTCTGGTTATATTTTTTAACAGAAGATAGACTCATATAATTAATTGTCAAAACATTCCAGGACAATGACCAATTATTGCAATTTCTCAGGATACCCTCTTTCAGCTTCTTAGTTAAAATATGTCTATGGTTTACTAATTGATGAACTCCAGGAATAGTAGAAGCCATACTAAAAAGAATGTTATTAAACACATTTCAAATAATTTTAATAAATATTATGCTATGGGTTCGGTCATGGCTGAAAAGCCTACTACATTCTTACTCCAAGAAGCCAGTTATGGAGCATAGTCAAGCATACTAGTACAATAGGAAATAACCTCAGCTCATTTATGTCTACTCAGTCTTAGGCCGGTAGAAAAAAAGTAGAAAAAGGATCATCGCTACAGAGCTCGCAATGGATGGTACATGAGCTAGTTGTTGGAAACCTGGAGATGAAACAACTTTAAGAGAGGAGATGATAAATTCAAAACCACATTCGACTTTTATTTCTTGAATTGGCTTATTACAAAAATGCTAGAATCACAAACATTTTATAGGCTTTACAAAGCATGTACCTAATCTAGTATATGTATTCATTATTATTACATTTTTCCTCCTAAAATGATTCATGAAAATATCAAAATACATTAAACAACTAGTACATGAATCCATTATACATGTATTGTATCTCAACAATGCATAACCAATTCTAAGACCCCTCCTTAAACTTTATTTATGGTAACTCCGAGCAAACTTCGAAACTTCACAAATGCATCAATCTTCGATAGCTTGGTAAAAATATCAGCAATCTAATCTTGAGACTTCCCAAACTCTTAACTCCTTATATTGTTTATCAACACAATCTTGAACAAAATGATAATTCATGTTGATATGCTTGCTTCGATCATGAAAAATGGGATTTTTAGCCAATGATAATAGTGACTTATTATCAACAAAAATCTCTATTGGATCACAGTGTTGCAAATGAACTTTATTTAACAAATTTCAAAGCCATATCGCTTGACTAATGCAAGATGCAAGCGCAACACAACTTCAGATTGTAACAATAAATTGCTTCTTCAAAGACCAAGTAAAAGTCATATCTCTCAGAAAAATACATGACAACTTGTACTTTTTCTATCATTCATATCTCCTAATCATTATCGCTATATCCAAAAAGTTTGAAATCATTGGACTATGAATAAAATAAACCATAGAGAATGGTACCTTTGATGTATCGTAGAATTCTCTTTGCAACTCTCAAATGTGTCATGGTCGGATTTTCCATCTACCAACAAGATCAGTTCTAAACTAAATATCAGGTCTTGTACATTTTAAGTACCTTAAATTTCCAACAAATCTCTTAGAAAGAGCCAAATCAGTTTTCTCACTACTATCAAATCTCGATAATTTTACTCCACAATCGACAGGGGTGCTAACTGGCTTGCAATCATCCATTTTGAACTTTTCAAGAATTTTTTTTTGCGTATACTTATTGAGAAATGAAAATCCCATCTTCTTATTGGTTTACTTCAATGCCAAGATAGTAGCCATTAGCCCAATATCGGTCATTTCAAATTCTTTGTACATACAAAGCTCTCTTCAACTTCAACACATGTATACATCATTTTGTAGGAAAATATTCAACAAGTTTGATTTTATATCCATTTAATGAATCTTCCATCAATTTTGTACTGCCGTAGTGATAATCAATTTGATTTTTTTTTTCAAAACAAGCCACAGGTGCAAATATGTCATCATAATCATCACAATGTTTTATGATATAGCCTTTAGCTACTAATCTTGCCTTGTGTCCCTCAATTTCACTACTTACATTCTTCTTTTCCTTGAAATCCACTTAAGTCCAATAGGCTTTTGACCATTAGAAAGTAAGCCTAATTCCTAAGTATCATTCTTTTTTATGGATTTGATTTCTTCATCCCTGGCTTTCCTCCTATTCTCATCTTGATTGGCATCAAAACCTACAATTGCATGATCGGCAAAGAGTCAAAAAAGAATAAATTCTTCAAAATGTTGAGTTAACTCATTCAAGTAATCATAAATCTCACGAAGACTTCTATATTGTTGTGGCCCTTCACTTTAGGATGATGAAGATGAAAGTATATCTTGACCATGTCTTGGTGGTGGAGTCAATGGTGGTGTTAGTTAAGGTGAAACCACTCCGGCTTGTTCTTCAATATCATCAAAAAGAAATAAATTATAATTTTCACCTTGTTGGTTGTTCCGATCCCAGATTGCTTCTTAATCAAATTCAATATCTCTCCTAGTGATCACCTTTTCATTCTCTGGGTTGTAGAGTTTGTGACCTTTATATCTTGAATTATAGTCAATAAAGATGTATTTCTCACTTTTGTCATCCAATTTGCTCCTCTTTTTCTTTTTAATGTGAGAACAAAAAATGCTTCTAAAAACTCGTAGGTGCAACACACTTGGTTTGAATTTACTCTAAGCTTTTTGTGGAATCATATTTTGTACACCGTTTGTCGGACATTGATTAACCAAATAAACAGCACATTGCACAGCTTCAGTCTAAAATTCTTTGGCGATTGCTTGGTCTTCAATATACTTCTAATCATTTTAATAACAATCCCCTTTTTCCTCTCCGCTATGCCATTTTGTTGAGGTGACATAGGAAAAGTCAAAGAATAATGTATGCCACGACAATCCTCTTAAATAAAAAAATATTACATGTAAATTTAAAACTTTTCCTTATTTTTTGACACACATTCTCCAAAAAATCACTATTCCAAAATATATTTTCCCATAAAAATTAATTTTAATGGAGCCCAAACGGGGGCTTAGATGATGAGAAGTCCCTTCACCACGTTCTTCTTCACCAAGAGATTCAAACTGTCCAAATCTAGATGTCCAAATCTCAAATGCCATAGCCATGTAGAATCTTTGACACATGCCTTCAAGCACTCAACTTCTCTGTTTTGAATGTTCAACAAGAACATTCGGTTCTTTGTCATTGGAACTCTGGCTATTTTTGTTCTCGAATTGTAATTTGTTAATTTCTCATTCTGATGTCACATCCCTTCTCCAAAACTCGGTCCAAACTCAAAATGTTTGTTTTCATCAAAGGAACATAATAGACATTGGAAATATATTGGTGTTTTCCATTCTTCATTTAAATAAGAATTTACATTTTCCCTCGACTTCAAACTTTGATGCATCTCCAAAAGTGACCTGGTAATTTAACTGTACGAGCTCCATAAAAATGGATTTGTCTCCACACGTGTTTACTCGTGCCAGTGTCTAAATACCAAATTGTTACCTCCTTGCACCTTGCATGCCAAGAATAATGTTTATTTTCCTTTGTCGTATCTTTCACCCCTATTCCTTCTTTCTCCTCCTCTTTGATAATTTTGTCTTCCTCATCCTCTCGAATTATAGGAGTGTTGATAATTCTCTTCATTACTGGTTGATTTTTGAAAATTTCTATTTCCTCTTCCTTGACCTTTTTCACGTTGTCTTCCTTGTTGGTTTCTACTGTGCTTCTCCTCCTTGTATTTCAAAGAAAGACTTGTTTGTAAGACTTGTTCTATCGGTTGTTGCTTCTTCTTCAACAACCTCTCCTCGTGAGCTTGTAAGGTGCCCACGACTTCATCAATAGTCATTTTTTTTCCAAATTCTTCGACTCCTCGATAGCCACAACTATAAAATTGAATTTCTCATGTAAAAATTGAAGAATTCTTTCGATCACTTGAAGATCATTCGTTTCTTCTTCATCTCTTTTCATTTCATTGACAACCGCCAAAACTCATGAAGTGTAATCTAAAATTGACTCTGATTCATTCATGAAAAGCCCTTCATATTCTTACCTCAATGATTGGAGATGTACCTTTTTTAACTTTGCTCGCACCTTGTAGGTGTTTTCAAGAATATCCCGTGCTTTTCGTAGCATTCGAAATATTTCGAAAAATTGTATCATCAAGTGCTTGATGAATCACACTAAGAGCTTTTTGACCCTTACTCTTAGTTACTTATTGCTAGTCTCTTTGGGCTTGAGACAAGCTTTCTTCGTTTTGAAGTTCAAAATTTCTTTCTACCAAGTCCCTTATATCTTGACTTCCAAGATATGCCTTCATAGGAATACCCCACGTACTATAATTGTCATTGGAGAGTCGAGGAATAGGAAGAGAGTTGTTATTTGCCATCTTTTCTTCTCATACTTTCTATAACCTCACTTTGATACCACTTTTGTTGGAAACTTGGAGATGAAACAACTTTAAGAGAGGAGATCATAAATTCAAGAGAACCTTCAACTTTTATTTCTTGAATTAGATTATTACAGGAATGCTAGAATCACAAGTTTTTTATAGGCTTTACAAAGTATGTACCTAATCTAGTACATGTATTCACCATTATTACATTCTTCCTCCTAAAACGATTCATGAATATATTAAAATACATGAATCAACTAGTACATGAATCTATTATACATGTATTCATTAATTAGAATATATGTATCTCAACAATACATGAACCAATTTAATTTATAATCAAGTTGAATTATATTTCTAAGACTAGTATAGCTGGAATAATCACATTTATTTGAAATGATATTTTTATCGAGAGAGAGAGAGAGAGTAGTACCGTTCAAATGTTCCTGTTGTTACAGTACTTCCTGCTGGACTCCAAACAAGGTCCCAGTAGCTGCATAGAATTTTAAACAAACCGTTGTCTCAATTAAGAAATTAACGTATTTTTCCAGATAATGGAGAAGCACCTTCTAGCTTCGATAATATGCGTCTCTGGGAATGCATTTAAACCTGATCGTGTATTCATGATTGATAAGTATAATTTGTACATATATAGCGCCTATTTATTATACAAAATGCTATTTAATTGAATCGGATATTTCACTCATTTTGGTTTATTTTTGTATTTTGAATCAACCCTGAGCGTGGATAGAGTGAACAAAATGAGAATAAAAAGAGAATCGAGATGGTTGAGTCTGTGTATTCAGGCATGAAACTAGGTCGGATAAGTGGCACCAGCGTCATGCAAATTGGAGAACAAGGCAAAAACAGGAGGGAAGCAACTGGGAAATTGTCTACAGAACAATAAATAGAAGAGAGAGAGAGAGAGAGAGAGTGGAAATCAAACAAAAGCGCGAGCGAGACTCATAGTACAAAATTTCGAGCGCCGATTCTGCGTAAAGAAGAAAATATCCTTGAATTTGTTAATTCAGACTAATTACCCTCTATTTGATTCTTCATTGAGGACTTCAAGGAGATTGTCGATGCCATTATATCTAATTCCAGTCACAATGCCATCTGGTTTTGATAATGTGACTCTAAGAATGCCATTGTCCATAACCACCTATAAAACGAAATAACCGTAGTTTTAATACACGAAAAAATTAGTTATATCAAGATTCAAAAATTGCTATGTTGACATTCGTAAATTACATTGTGATCTCGAACATGCAACCGCAGTCTTAAAGGTTTCATTGGCGTCTTCGAACTGCTGGATTGAAATTTATCAAATAAAACACCAAGATGTTTGTTCTGTAATGTATAATTTCTTGCTTCAATGCATTGCTGATATGATCAAATCATAGAATATATATAATAGTGCGTTTAGATTGATCTTGACTTGAACCGCAAAGGAAGCATGCTTGTAGGAATTTACATCTGTAATCTCTTTGCTTACTGGGCATTAATTAGTTGGTATGAAACATGTAGTTTAGCTTGCAAGAAACCCAATAACAAAGAAATCATGGCTCATGTGTGACACAACTGCCTCGTAATTCTTTGGAGAGTTTCAACATATATAACTACCGTAAATACGTAAATAATGTCAAAGAGCATCTTCAAAAGACTCTTTAAAATAAAAAGTAGGTTTAACTTTTCAAAATTTGAGAGTCGAACTTAACCTTTATTCTTGATTATTGCATTTTATATGCTATAAATTTTATAGTTTACTTTTAAATTATTCAAATTATATTTGAATTAATTGAGTGTTGACGTATACAAAAGTATATGTTATTTGAAAGATGAAGAAAAATCAATAATTATTATACAACGGATTTCGTGTATTAAAATACAGAAATCATTACAAATTGTATTTTTGAGAAATACAAATGGATATGAATCTTCTTGTAATTGCAAAATCCTATGATTAATGATCTGAATGTTTGAAGACGAAAAGTCATGTGGCTTGAATCATAGACTTCGATATTTGTTAAGAACTTGATTTGTCGAGAACTTGACTTGTTCGACACTTGAGTTTCGGAGCTTGGATTTGCACTTCAAAACTTGGACTTTGATCTTGTTGGGTTTGCTTGATTTGAAAAATATTTTGATCTTCTTCGTGTTCCTCGGACTTGGAGTTGAGAGGATTTCTTCTCTTCTTCTGACTTTGGGATCTTTTCTACACTTCGTGATTTTCTTGTACACTTTTCCCTTCTTCTTTTATTATGAATCTTTGATCCTATTTATAGGGAAAATTCGTGACCAATTTTGGTAACCATTCAATCCAATAATTGTGGATTTTGAAAGAGTGGGATGGACCTTTAAAATTTTATGTGTCTTAGTAGGTTTTAATTTAGTAAGCTTAATTGAGATAATTATTTAAATTCACACAACCCATTATTTGTTATTTTATTTATTTATTATGCCTACAAATGCCCCTCAAGGTTTATTTATTTATTATGAAATAAATTAATTAATAAATCTTGATTTTCGATTTATTTTTAACATAATCATTATTCGATTATTTATTTATTTTACACAATTCCTAACTTACTTGAATTTTTTTAAACAGAATTCTTATATTTTATGGTAAGTTGGGTTTAAGTAAAGCCCGATACCTATCTATATAAATGAATTATGAGGTTTAAAGACAAGTATGTTAAACAAAGGTAGGAATTTTTATTTTTTTTAATTGGCTTCCGAGGTGGAAACCGAAAATAAAATTGGTTTCCACCGATCAAACAAATTTGTTTGGTTTCTTCCGACAAATTTGTTTTCGTCCTCACACTTTTTTTCAGTTTCTTGGTTTCTATGCTTTTGGTAGAAACCAGGCTGCCCAGTTAGTCGGCATTTTTATCATTATTATTATTTTTTTAATTGTCCCTTTGTTTTGACCCCCTTATTTTTTGGTTGATTATTGTTATTATTATTTTTTTAGTATGGTTGTTTAATAAATTGAAACTAACATTATTCATTTTTATTTTTTTTAAGAATTCAACTTTTGGAACAAGTCAAAGATTTCGAGGTTCGAGATTTTCTTGGTGTAGAGTAAAATTTTGTGCTGCAATTATTTTACAGATTTAGAAAATATTTGCAAACTCAAAATCGCAAACCTTTTCATTCACCTTGAGGACCAAAGACTGTCACATTTCATCATCCAAGGCACTTTGTATTGAAGACCAATGTCTCACTCATTCGACCGTCCAAGGCACTTTGTGTTTGAGACCATTTACATATTTTGGAAGCTCGTGATTTAAACAATAAACGAATTTAAAAGATTTATTGCCCGTTATTTATTTTCTTTTTTGGCTAACTTTTTCCCTTTTTTTAGGAATGACTGAGACAAGCTCTAATAATAGAGTGTATTCTAATATACACAAAATCGTCAAACTTAAAAGCCAAGGCAAAATTACCTTCATTTCAAAGATACCAATGTGGAGTATCATGCCCAGCCTGGCATACGAGGTGAACTTAAACTTAGCATCCATAAGCCAATTACAAATCCTTCTCTTAAGCTCTTGAAGACTTTGTCGGAGTTGCATATGCCTATTATTAGTGAATGTCACGAGAATTTAGAAGTTGTCATGTCCAACCAATATATCAGTCATCTTTCCTTTTTTTGTATCCCGCCTTATCATTCCCAAAGCATGGAGTGCATCCCAAGGACCATAATTTGTGAGAGGATTAACAACAAAGAAATATGATGGGGAAGTGCGCTTGTCAGTCATTGAGAGATTTCTTTTCTTCCAAAGTTTTGGGAATGGTCTTCATAGGTCCAGAAACTTCTGCTGAAAAGGAATCTTCGTTGGTTAGCTTCTGCAGTCAACTCTGCTACAAAGGATTATCATCGCCCAAATTCTATCTACATAGCTCTTTGTGAGGTTTGGTGTCCAGAGACCAACACTTTTGTGACCACCTGTGGTGAACATTTCTCTTTGGGACATCCGCGAGATAAGTGGACTTTCGATTGTGGGTCATTATTATGAGGAAGTAGTCTCGAGCCTTTCAAAGCGATAGATCAATATTCCAAGTACTCTCTGTACCTCTTTAATTTTTTCGCACTGATTATGAATGCGAATGAATCTGATTGCATTAGTCACGAAGAATGGATTAATTT
>CAIGRH010020441.1:2399-15431 GCA_903798295.1 Fraxinus nigra | reverse complement strand
GGGGGGGGGGGGGGGAGAGAGAGAGAGAGAGAGAGAGAGAGAGAGAGCCGAGCCTGGTACTACCTGGCTCTCTGGGGGTCTCATTCTCCGTTTCTGCATGGGGTGCCTTCATCAATTAAGGGCTGGAAAAGTTTGTGGTTCTAGGTCTCTGGGCGGTGGGACACCTTAGAGAATGACCCTATGGCACCTCGATAGTTCCGACCACCTACTCTACTTACAGTAAGTAGTTATATCGAATTGATTTCTCTTAGACAATTTTGCTCATGTTTTAATATTTCTGCTCATTGTAGGCTCTCTTCCGAAGTGTGAAATATCCGAGGAGGAGTAGGATATCATTGGTGAAATATACCAGACGCCCCTGTCGGAGAGGAGTTATAAGGAAATCATCGACAAGAATTATCACCTCGTCTTAAACGGTCTGATGATGAATTGAGGTAAGCATTTCACTTTGGTTCTTCGTCATTGTTTTTCCCCTCTTAGAACACTTAAGCGATTTTTCTTTCTTTTGCAGATGACTTTGAAAATAAGAGGCCATCGAAGCCAGACCTCGCTTCCATCCGCCGAAGTGTGGCGGAGGCCAAGTCGCTGAAAACTAGCTTGGCTGCTTACAAGAAGCAGTCGTCTACTCGCCTTCAGCAGGGCTGGCTAGCAGCCTGCTAAGGAAAATGTGACGGAGGAAGGAGCATCCCTCGTTCCAAGGAGGAAGAAATGGCCGGCCCATCTGGGGCTTTCTCTTCTGTTCAAGCTGCTGCAGTTTCTTCTCCTCCTGTTGATGTCGAAGTCATTGTGGAGGCTCAGCCCGTATCTCAGGCCATTGTGCCCATAACTGCCTACTTTTTCGAGGAGCAGCCAAAGAAAAAGTTGAAGAGGACTGCCAATGCTCCGACCAGAAGCAAGGTCACTAACTTTCTGGGGAGCAAAGAAGAGGACCTCCCCGATGCAGTTTTTGAGATGCTGTCCCCATAAACTACTTCCGCTACTCGGATCCATAGTAAGTTCTAGACCGAAGATTGGGCCAATCATGTCGCCTCGTGCGAAATTGAAGACTTATTGGTGGCAAATAATGCTTGTGTGGCCAGGGCTCTAAGTATGGGCGCTTCGAGAGAATACTTAGTTCAAGGCCTCCGTACAAAGAATGATGATCTGGATGAGAAACTAAAGGCTTTAGGGTCTTAGGAGGTCAAGGTGGCCAAGGCCAAGAAAGAGGCTAAGGAGGCAGATGAGAGGTGGATAACGGCTACTTCAAAGTTGGACACTGTTGAAATTGAAGCCAATCGACTGAAGAACGAGCTTCACGAGTCGACTTCCCAAGTGGCAGCTCTTACTAAGAGGATTGATCAGTCCAATGAGCATCAATGGCTCGTTTCTGAGGCCATGGAGGGGGAAAATAAGGAGAATGCTGAGCTGAAAAAGCTTACTAAGGCCCAAGCTAAAGAGATTGACTCTCTCAAGGCTAAGGTAAAGATAATTGGTGAAGCGATGGTGTAATATTATAAAGAAAATTTTCACACCACGCCGGAGTACGATAACTTCGCCAATTATTGGGTGTCCTGGACCGCAAAGGAGATGATGTCGCGTCTGCGTGAAAGGCACCCTGACTTGGACATCAATTTCCTTGAGGAAGAGTTCGACAACCCTACTGGGGGTCACCCCGCTGCCAGGAGGAAGCGGCCCCTTTAGAAGAATGTGAAGATATAGTTCAAGTATATTAGGAGCTTTGTAAATTTCATTCTTCCTTTTGTAATGGCTTCGGCCTCTTCTTGCAATTTTAATGAAGTTCATTTTCTTCCGTGTTGTCGTTTCAGTTTACTTTACTCTTTTTACACTTGTAATCACTTCGTCCAACATTACTTCGATTGAGTAACGTCGCTCGGCCATTTAATAAAATAGGATAAGTTTGTGCATTTCTGCTTCATTAAAGGTGGCACCAGCACCGCCTCTGACACCACAGGTTTCCTTGGGGGTGACTCCTTGGGGGGAGCTTGCACCTCGGCCAGGTTGTTTTGAGTTGTGTGCTTCTATTTCATCAAATGTGGCACCCGCACCGCTTTTAACTACACAGATTTCCTTGGGGTTGACTCCTTGGGGGGAACTTGCACCTCGGTAAGGTTGTTTTGAGTTGTGCATTTCTGTTTCATCAAAGGTGGCACCCGTACCGCCTCTCACTACACAGATTTCCTTGGAGGTGACTCCTTGGGGGGAGATTACACCTCGGCAAGGTTGTTTTAAGTTGTGCGCTTCTATTTCATCAAAGGTAGCACCAGTACCGCCTCTGACGACACAAATTTCCTTGGGGGTGACTCCTTAGGGAGGAGTTTGCACCTCGACAAGGTTGTTTTGAGTTGTGCACTTCTGTTTTATCAAAGGTGTCACCCGCACTGTCTCTGACTACACAGATTTCCTTGGGGGGAGCTTGCACCTCGGTAAGGTTGTTTTGAGTTGTGCGTTTCTGTTTCATCAAATGTGGCACCCGCACCATCTCTGATGACACAGATTTTCTTGGAGGTGACTCTTTGGAGGGAGCTTGCATCTCGATAAGGTTGTTTTGAGTTGTGCGATTCTGTTTCATCAAAGGTGGCGCTCGCGCCGTCTCTAACTACACAGATTTCCTTGGGGGAAGCTTGCACCTCGGCAAGGTTGTTTTGAGTTGTTGACGCAAGAACAGAGGTAGAAAATATTTCATTCATTCTATAGCAGTATTTACAAGGTTATACGCTTCTTACTGGTAGTACATTCTTATATGTTCAATGTTCCAGAGGTGAGGCATGGCATTCTCTTCCAGGTCTTCCATTGTGTAAGTGCTAGGTCAGATCTCTTGGATTATTTTGTACGTGCCTTCCCAATTCGGCCCCAAAGTCCCTGTGCCAGGGTCCTTAGTTGAGGGAAAAACCTTGTGAAACACCAAATCGCCGATGCGAAACGCTCTCTTCTTCACCTTGGCATTGTAATAGTGCATCATTTTACGCTGGTAGGAGGCAAATTTGACCTGGGAATCATCTCTTTTTCTTCAAGAAAATTCAATTCCACCCTCCTTAGTTCGTCATTGGTTATTTCGTTGAAGTGTATGTGACGGGGGGAAGGAATACCAACCTCTATTGGGCTCATTGCCTCTGCCCCATAGGCAATCGAAAAAGGTGTCTCCCCAGTGGCCGTCTTACAAGTAGTCCCGATGGCACCGAGGACCTGGGGAGCTCGTCCACCTAGGCTACTTTACAGGCGTCAAGCTTCCTTTTCAGGATGAGCTTTATGGTCTTGTTGACCGCCTCGACTTTACCATTCGCTTGGGGATGATGAGGTAAGGAAAAATGATTTCTGATACCAAGCTCGTCACATAAGTCCCGGATCTTTCTGTTGTCGAACTGTTTGCCATTGTCTGAAACCAGGGAATGAGGTATGCTAAACCGGCATATGATGTTCTTCCATAGGAATTTAGAGATGTTCGCCTCAGTAATCTTTGACAGGGGCTCTGCTTCCACCCATTTAGTGAAGTGGTTGATAGCAATGATGGCGAAGCGAGCGTTTGCTCTTCCCTTGGACAGGGGGCCAACGAAATCCACACCCCATTTGGTAAATAGCCAGGGACTTGTTACAACAGTAAGCTCTTGAGAGGGTTGCCTTTGTACATTGGAAAAACGTTGGCACTTGTCACATTTACGCAGGAATTCGATGGCATCCTTTTTCAGGGTTGGCCAATAATATCCTTGTCGGAGTATCTTGTGTACCAGGGCTGGCCCGTTGGAGTGATTTCCACAAACGCCTTCATGAACCTCCCTTAGGATGTAGTTTGCCTCTTCTCCCGCTGTACATCTGAGAATGGGAGAGGAGAAGCCACGTTTATATAGAATATCATCCTGTAAGATGAAGTGAGCATCTATTCTTCGAAGCCTTCGAGCCTCGGTTTCATCTTCCGAAAAAGTTCGTTCTGTTAGATACGCCATGATTGGTAATATCTATAGTGGCATACTTTCAATCCACATCAGTTCTTCACCTTTCTTGATGGACGACTCAACTAGGTGCTCAATTGGAACTAACTTGAGCAGTTTTGAATCTCTGCTACTAGCAAATTTGGACAGTGTATCTGCATGGGACCTTTCCTAGCATGGCACTTGAATTAGTTCAAACTTTTCAAAGTTAAACAGTGAGCTCAATACCAACTTCAGATAGGCTGCCATGTGTTTGTCTCTGGTCACAAAGTTTCCGTTTACTTGATTTACCACCAGCTGGGAATCACTACTGATGACCAGCCTCTTCACTTGCAATTCTTTTGCTAATCGAAGCCCTGCCAGAAGGGCTTCGTATTTAGCCATGTTATTGGAAGCTTTGAACAAAAGTCTAACGGTGCAGTTCAACTTATGTCCCTCTGGGCTCTCCAGCACAACTCATGCCCTGGAGCCCGCTTCTCTTGAAGAGCCGTCAACAAAGAGATTCCAGGTGAGAGTTCTGTTGGCTCCATGTTCACTTCAATTTTGGGGGCTTTAGCAAATTCTGCCACAAAATCAGCCAGGGCTCGACCCTTGATTGCAGCCCGAGACGTGTACGTTATGTCAAACTCACTAAGTTCAATAGCCCACTTCAGTAGCCTTCCCAAAGCTTCGGGCTTCTGCATGACTTACCTTAGTGGGAAATTTGTTAGAACGTGAATGATGTGGGCCTGGAAATAGGGCCTCAGCTTTCGAGAGGCGATGACCAAGGCAAGAGCCAATTTTTCCATATCTGGGTAACGAGCTTCGGCAGGTAATAAAGCTCTGTTTACATAATAGATCGGCAATATGTGTGCCCTTTCTTCTTGTACAAGAACCAAACTGATTGAGTCTTCAGCCACTGCCAAGAATAGCAACAAGGTTCTCCTTCATTTGGTTTGCTTAGGAGAGGTGCTCGTCCCAAGTAGTTTTTCGACTCCTGAAATACCTCTTCGCACTTTGGGGTCCATTGAAATTTCTTACCCCCTTTGAGGATCTTGAAAAAGGGCAATCACTTTTCAGTAGCCCTTGAGATGAAGCAATTGAGTGCGGCTACTCTGCCAGTGAGCCGTTGCACTTCTTTGAGCTTCTGTGGTGACCTTATTTCGATCAAAGCCTTGATTTTCTCTGGGTTGGCCTCAATTCCCCTTTGATTTATAATGTAACCCAAGAACTTGCCTGAGGCCACTCCAAATGCACATTTCAGAGGGTTCAGCCTCATATGGTACCTCCTCGGAGTTTGGAAAGCTTCACCCAGGTGATTAATGTGTTCTTTAGCTCGGAGACTTTTCACTAGCATGTCGTCCACATAAACTTCCATAGATTTTTCAAGCTGATCCGCAAATATTTTGTTGATTAACCTTTGGTAGGTAGCCTCAGCATTCTTTAGGCCAAAGGGCATGACCTTGTAGCAATAAAGCCCTCTATTAGTGATGAAAGAGGTGCTCTCCTCGTCGCATGGGAACATAGGGATTTGATTGTAGCCTGAATAGGCGTCCATGAAACTTAGCAGTTCGTGCCCATTAGTTGAATCCACTAAGTGGTCAATACGTGGGAGTGTAAAACTATCCTTTGGGTAGGCCTGATTAAGGTTAGAGAAATCAATGCAGACCCTCCATTTGCCGTTATGCTTCTTTACAAGAACATGATTAGAAATCCACTTCGGATAGTGGTCTTCAAGGGCGAAGCCGTTGATGAGCTTTTGTACCTCCTCTTTCAAGGCCTCATACCTTTCGGTATTCAATACTCTCATCTTCTGCCTATGTGGAGGTGCAGTTTTGGTCGATTTGCAAATAGGGCAGCTGATTTTTGGGTCTATCCCAATCATGTGTTCGTGCTTCCATGAAAAGACATCTGCATTCTTCCGTAGGAATTCTTTCAACTCTTCCCTTGCCTTTTCTCCCAGTTCTTTACCAATCTGCAAAACCTTAGATGTGTCTTACGGGTCTACTGGGAATGTTTGCAGCTCCTCTATTGGGGCGGTTTGGGATTCCGATTCAATTATCCTGGGATCCAGCTCTTCTAAGGATACTTCAGGTCTAGCTTCTATTATGATAATATCTAGTGTTAGAGGGGGCCCTTCTTCAGGGGCCTCTGACATTTCAGCATCGAATACCATATTGACTCGCAGTTCTACCTTCCTTAGAGAGTTGAGATAGCACTCTCTGGATCCCATCTGATCGTCTTAGACGGTTGCAATTCCTTGTTCTGTGGGAAACTTTATACAGAGGTGATGGATGGAAGTGACTGCCCATAACTCTTTTCGGGCAGGCTTCCCTAGAACTCCGTGATAGGCAAATCGACGGTTAACAACTAAAAATTCCATGAAATGATATGCTGCCGAGGTGGAGCCCCCATTTCAATGGCCAAAGTAATTTTACCTCTGGGGATGATGCTATCCTCGGTGAATCCATAGAGAGGCGAGGTCATTGGTGTTAATTCATGATCCACTGTCATTTTATCAAAAGTCGAACCGAACAGAATGTTAACTAAACTACCGTTATCCACTAGCATGCGTTTAAGTCCGTTGCGGGCCACCACGAATCGGACCACTAAGGCATCGCAATGAGGGAAGTGCACACCTGCCTCATCTTCTGGGGCGTTGGCCGCTTCGGGGCCTTTCCTTGTCATCATTTCTATCGTTGCGAGGCGAGTGTTGCCTTGTTTCCCCCCTTCTTAGAGAGATGTGCATCAGAGCGTTATTCTGGTAATGGTTATCCCTTACGTTGCGAGGGTTGCTAGGGGGTCGGTTTACATCCCTACATTCGCTTGTGTCGTGGCCATAGTAGCGATGGAATGTTCAATAAGGTCTCAAATCTTCTTGAGGCCTATTTCTAGGCATTCCATCACGTCCCTTATTTTTAGAGGTTGAGGGTCGTCCAGTATTCCTTGCTGGGTTGCCAGCGTTGGGTCCAACATTCTCATAAGCCAATGTTGGTACTGCATTCAACGTAGCGGTGGCCAATGCTTGTCCCGAAGTGGGAGCTATAGCATGCTCGACTTGAGTCCATTGCTGGCTCACTATCTGGGCGGTAGGTCCTCTACCAATTTGCCTCTAAGGCGGTAAGAGTCCCTGGGCAGCTCTGTTTCGGTGGTCAGTCATTTCTTCATTGACAATTTCAATTTTCATCATTTCCACTAATTCATCATACGTCAAAGGGTTTTTGCTTCGGACGTCCCTCCAGAACAATGTGTTCATGTTCATGCCTCCCTTCAGGGCTGAAAGGGATTCCTTCTCAATGACTTACTCACAGTAGGTTATTTCATCAGTGAAGCGAGCAAGGTGGCTCTTTAAAGTCTCGCCTGCTGCTTGTCTCATATTTTGCAGGCGTTGTATTGGCGCTTCCCTCTTTTCCTTGAAAGATACTGGTTCGGAAATGCCTTTTTCAGGTCTAGCCAGCCTTTTATGCTAAGAGGTGTCAATCTGCTGTACCACACTTCAGCAGCTCTACCAAGAGTCAAATGGAATCCTTTGTACTTCAAGGCTGGCGAGACGCCTCTTAGGGTCATTTGTGTTTTGTACTTGTTGAGGTGTTTCTCCAGGTCGTCCTTTCTTTCATACTTAGGAATCTTTGGAGGGACAAAGTTATGAGGCATCGAAAAGGTGCGGAGTTCCCTGGAGAAGGGCAGGTTGTCATCGTTATCATCAAGCTCGTATGACCTGCATGGTTCGTCAGGGTCATTCCTATTTGTTGAGGGACGAGGTGGAGGCTGGGCGACTTCGCCCTTATCTCCCCAATCCACTGCATTTCGCCTCTCTGCGTACGCTCATACTGCCGATTCGCTTGGTAGACAGGCTGGTATCTATTTCTAGGCACCCTTCCAATCCGATCAAAAATACTGGCAGACCTTTGGGGCTATTCCTCATATTCCGGAGGGAAGTTATCCTCCTCTGCTGGGGCGTTATTGGCTGGGGCAACTGTGTAGGTAGAAGTATCCATTCCTACTTCTCTTTCAATGGGGACTTCGCCCTGGGGACTCATGTGAGTCTTCCTGCTGGATTCTGCCTCAATTCGTCTATGGGCCGAGTACTGAGGATTTTGTGGGGCTTGAAGACCCCCTCTACTCTGCACTTGCATGAGTAGCTCCTGCATAGCAGCATTTTGAGTTGCAATGTTTCTCATGTTTGCAGCCCTGGTAGCCACTTCGATTGTGAGTTGGGCAGTTCTGTTGCCTCTGGAATACCGGTGGTGGGATCGCTGATGCGTTACATTTCGAGTAATCTCTTCTGCAGAGATCTCCATTGTCCTTCTTGGGTTCACATCTTTGTCACTGGACCTCATGGTCCGAAGTGGCAGATTTTTTCTTTTGAACTGAGCTTGGTGTACAGCTGGTTCTTTTTCAAGAACCGAACCCTTTTTCAAGGGGAATACCAGATATTCGAACAAGCTTTTAGTGAGAAGACTCGTGGTTTATGTAAGCTTCCCACAGACGACGCCAATCTATTGACCTCGAAAAATGGCTATGTCGTGGCCAATAGAAAAAGTCTTCAAGTCAGCTCTTCCCTGCATACGTAGCCAGCATCAGTCACCCGTGGCCTTTTCCGGAGGGGTTGGGAGCGGCCGCAAGCACTCGACGGTCAAGTCAACTTGGTTCAATCGAAAAATAGCTCGTCGGCGGTGGGACACTCGCTGGGATGTGGTTGATAAAGTGTATAATAAGAAGGTGCCAATATGTGAAAGATAGAAAATGATACCAAGTTTTTGCTATATCTAAAGTAAAAAATGGGTTTCGAATCCTTCTTCAAGCACATGCATGAGGTATTTATACTAAGGATGGGGGGAGGAGAGTTGTTGGATGAGGAGACGTGTTATCAGATCCTCAAGGCTCATCCCGTCCTAAGTGTCAACTTGTCTTTCCATAGGCTGGCTGGCATTGACTGTCTCTGACTGAATTGACCGTTTGGGTCTTGCCACATGTCCCATCAATTAGTGATTTGACTTTGGAAAGATTTCTGTATAAAGGATCTTTGTCGGGGCGAAGCGGGACAGGTGCAGGGTTGGTTGAAGCGGAGTGCGTGCCTTTGCATCTGCATTATATCGCAGGTGAGTTCGGTTCCTTTGTAATCGCTTCACCCTCTGCAATCAGCTCGTCCCATGCGCAATCACCTCAGCCGCCACGTGGTAAGGAGCGGACCATACTTGTTGCCACGTGGCGGGTGAGGCGCGTCTGACACCGACCCCGTAACAAATTAAATTTTTCATGGAATTGGTTTTTCAAATTTTCTTGATTTTTGAAGAAAAGCTTTTCCCATGGGTTTGGTGGGAAAATATTTTCTATGAAATTTTTTTTTTAATTTTTTTGGGCAATGGAAACAAATTCTATCTCCCCATTTGTAACAAATTTTATCCATTTAATGGACAATTTACAAGAAAAATAAAGCCAAACGAACATCAAAAGATCCAAAATTTCAATATTTTCAGGTGAAAAATTATATCAATCAAACACAATTAATTGACAATTCCCACTAAAACAAGTTTTAGGCAATTCAATTCCCTGAAATTTATTTTCTTTCCACCCAATTCCGTTCTTCCAATCAAACGGACCCTTAGTTCTTAGATTGAACTTCTCTAGATGTTGGTGTGGGATGTACTCATAAACTTCGAAACAAAAAATATTATGGTAACTAGGGAGGAAAAAGCTATATGTACTTCCACACCGTCCTGAAATCTTTACTTCCTGTTGACATGGACTTGGTTTGGTCAAAAATGATGACAATCTTTTTGAATAAACCCCCAATTTTGCAAATGAATAAACCCCCAAAATCACCCCCCCTTGCACTCCTCTTTCTCTCACGATCCTGTGAAATTGTGGGTCGAGTTCAAACCTGTGAAATCAAACCGGCACATTTTCTGTGAAATCCTCTCTCTCTCTCCGACGAATTTTTTGCGGGTTGCCTAAGATCTTGTTGTTACTGTGAAATCGCCGGCACATTTTCTGTGAAATCAACCACTCGCCGCCACAGCAACCGTAAGTACTGAAGTTATAGAGATACCGAGTTTTTCGCTAAGTTCTTCCCTTGCCCCGTCGCCTTCTGTGAAATCGAGACACCCAGCCTACCCACCATTTCGCACACAATATAATAACTGTGAAATCCATTTCAAACGAAGTGGGTGGATAAACACTGGCACCTCCGAAAGAACATCTCAAATTGATGCTTCACTCGAAAATTAAAACTGAACAAATTTTGCCTGTTTATAATCAATCACATCTAACCACGTAAATATTTCATTTTTTTACTAAAGTAAATGAGGTGGCAGGTGAAGTGATGAGCATGGTTTTATTTTTGAAATATTCAATTTAACACACAGAATTAGAGATGGTTACTTGGTTTCCCCAATAAAACTTCCAGTCTTTCTCGGGAGTGATTTCAGTGTAGGGAATGGCCGGGAAATGATGTATGTTATGCAGTTTGTGGTTATCTATTAGTTAAGTAGTATGGGTTCGTCGACGTGTGGTTGCCGTCGTCCAAGTTGCTGGCAACGTGTTGCTCCATTTTCGTCTGGAGCTTTTTCAGAGCGAAGGAGGAGAAGGTGAATGGAAATGACGGGAGTTTCTAAGAAAATGGCGCCTTTTAATTTTAATTTTATTTGTATTTGTTGTGTTGAATATTCAAAGATAAGCCACGTCAGCATGAAGTAATCCATGTTCATGGAGTACGTCTAGCACTACCCAACTAGGGAAATTTACAAAAAGATCATGTATATAGGGTGTAATACATTTGTATTGTGTTTCTTGTACATCAGGGCGTACATAAGGGTGTCCATTATGGACACCCTTATGTACATCTAGTATTTTCCAATACATTTTGTATACTGTGTTTTATAAATTTATAAATTATATATCACATTTTGCATAATTGTAACAAAAACTATTATTTGTTGGAAATTTACAAAAATTTCATTATAAATAGTTGAAAAGACAAAGATGTCCTTGATTGAAAGAAGAAATCACACCATGGGTAGGGATGCCAAAATGAGGCGAGGTGAGCACAATGGGTGGGTAGCTCACTCGCTCACATGGTTAAAAAATTATTTTTTTAATGAAATCTAAAAATTGAAAATAAAAATAATATGGAGGGGTGAGTGGCTCGCAAGTTGAGCCACAAAATTTTGAAATGAGTTGGCTCGTGAGCTCACCCGAAAGCAAGCACAAGTTGGATCGAGCCGATTCAACTTAGATGTTCCTATTAACACCCTAACTTTAGATAACGTTTTGCATATTAACTTCTAATTATTGATTTTTCATCAAATATTTTTTTTTCTTTTAAGGATGATCTTTTTTGTGTGTATAATGTTTATTATTTATTTTCCTAAACTCTCAATAAAAATTAAATTTACAAAGTTAATAAAATATAGAAAATACTTATTTGACTTTTCCAATATTTTAAACAAATTCTTAATTTCTATCTACTAGTTAATAATTTTTTTCAGTGAAATAAAATTATAAATCATTTAAAATTTAAATAGATTTTGACGTCAATTTCTTATTCATTAAAGGCTGAATGTTTTTGCAGCTTAAAAGATTGTTAAGATTGCATGTATAATTATATTAGTATGTACTGCGAATGATTTCTTCTTCTTTTTTTTTTCCTGAAAAAGCTTTATAAAACTGAATAATATATGAATATAATTAAACATACATAACTTAACGTAAAAAATTATGAAAATTATGTAAATGATGCAGTAAAAAGACTCGAAAAGATGTTAATTTATGGAAGAATAAATGAATGATAAAGAAAAAAAATCAATTAGATGAAAATGAAGTATTAATTGAAATTTTAGAGAATATAAAACTGTTAAACAACTGGTATGCAAAGTATACAAATGCAATATTTGCTAATTATGAATATGAACAGTTTGGAATTTTTAGGGACAATTTTGAAATTTTTTATAGCATTTTTATTGTACTGTAAAAATGTAGTAAGTAAAATATAAATACATTATATATTTAGATTTTCTCGATTTATTGATACACTTTGTGTCACTGAATTCAATCAATTAACAAACAAGTTAGAGAACATCATATATAAAAACTTGAGCATGACAACATCGAAATGGAATGGCAATGAAACCAGCTCCTCTACCCTCACTCAACTTTGAAGTGCAACCATTTCTGACCTAAACTTAGAGTAGTTAAAAAGTTTAATGTAAAACTAATAGTTGTTAAACTAATGCACCACATTACTTTTACTTCAACCCACTGGTCAAAATTGCTTTTTTTTTTTTTTTAAACACTAAGGTCCGTTCATTGCAAAAATGAAATTTGGGTGAAAAATAAAATGAATTTCTGGGAGTTGAATTGCTTAGATCTTGTTTTGATGAGAATTGTTAATCAATTGTGTCTGATTGATATAGTTCTTCACATGGAATATGTTGAAATTTTGGATCTTTTGGTGTTCGTTTGACTTTGTTTTCCATGGAAATTATCCAGTAAAATGATAGAATTTGTTTCAATTGTAAATAAATAAAAAAAAAGCTGTCTAGAAAATCATTTTCCCACCAAAGTAGTAGAAAAAGCAAGAAAAGGGAATCAAGTGGGGCTTAAGAAGGAAAACCAACTCCATAGAATTTTTGGCCAATCAAACATGCAATAACTTGGAAAATGGAAAATAATTTCCAACTTCCATAGAAAATAAACACTATCAAACATGGCCTAAGAGTGTGTTTTTGACTTTATTTTTCATGAAATATGTTATTTTTTTCATTCAAATTCCCACTTTGGAGTGTTTGATTGATAATTTTTTATGCAAAAAATATCTTCCAACCTTATTTTTCATGTGATCATATTTTCTTCGAGGAGTGTTTTTATTTTTTAGGTACTCTCTCTTTCATCTATACCCTCTCTATTATTCGGCAATAAAAAATGGATAAGTATAATATTTTTTAGGTTGAAAACTAAATCAATAAAACACATTTTGAATGCGTTTGATTGCCAATATTTTTTTTTTTTTTAATGAAAAATGTGTTTTTCACCTAATATCCTATTATTGTGCTGTTTAATTGACAATTTTTTCCATGAAAATATTTTCTTACGTTTGGTTATGTGACCATATTTTTCTTGAAAAAAAAAA
>CAIGRH010020423.1:0-10782 GCA_903798295.1 Fraxinus nigra | reverse complement strand
GGTTTACCATGAAGAAAACCATCAGAGCAGTATAAAAGGAAGAAGGGACATAGAGAAACAAAGCCCGAATCAAAAACTCTCAACAGAGAATATGTAATTTCAATTTCTTAGTGTAACTTAAATTTTCTTCTTTTAGTACTCGTGTGCTTACGCCCCTTGGAGGCATTCTTTTCATCTCCGATTGTAAATCTTCGCCAATAAAAACACCTCTTTTTGAGACTTTGTCTCAAGAGGTTTGTTCCTTACACAATCGTTGATTTTCCTTTTTAATTGTTAGCAACCCAAAAACCACGCGAAACACCTCGTTACGCATGTAGTGGTCATTGAAGATTAACTTAGCTAAAGTTGTATTTCCAAGTCCCCCAATTCCAACTATAAGAATGATGGAAACAACTTCAATGAGCTCTACGTAAACATGATAATCGGGTATCAATTTTTGGTGGAATCCAAGTCGCCTACTCGGGCAACCTTTGATCTAATTCGATTCCATATCAGTTGGAATCAATAGCAAATTAGAGCAACAAAGTTAGCCCCCTCATGAAGAATCTAATTTGCCAATGTTAAAAGCAATAAATGAATATGAGAATGACATTTTTGAAAGAACCAGCCTTTTTAACACTTGGATAATAGGATGTAAGAATCAAGGGCATCAATAAAGAAATAAATCAGGAATTATGTAGCTCTTGTTCGAGCCCCATTTTCTAGAAAAAATGGATTTTATAATAGTGATTTTTTGAAAAAAGTGTTAAAAGTTAAGGAATTTTCTTTGATTTACATGGTTGATGAGTTTTTAGATAATAGGGCCCAAAGACTTAATAATCATGAAATTAGTCTTATTTTCATTTCCAAACTACTAAAAATATGGTCCTTGATATGAATAAGAATTTAAACTTAGTAGTAAAGCCTGCTTCATTCCCAAGACTGGTACATGAGGTACTTTTAAAATTAGCTTGGTCAAAAGCCCTAATTTCCAATTTGAATTTTCAACAATTACATATTTTCATAATGGTCTTTTGAATGGTAAAGGACAAATATGCACTTAAGTAAACAATACAATTACAAAATATTGTTTTATCTAAAAGACAATACTACCATTTTAGTTAACAAATAAAAATCAAACACTTCCTACTTAACATTTCAAAACCAACTAACTTTTCTTATCTGTTTATTCCAACATAGATATTATTCCAACATATATAAAAACTCTCTCATTTTTCATCTACTTGAACCTCAAAATCTCAAAAATTGATCAAACACTGAACAAGAATTTATTTTTTTACACTATCACTTCGATTCGATAAATATATTTATGTATGTTTAATTTCATTTTCATTAAATTAATATATGTTTTTAATCGATAAATCTTATTTCGACATATGTTAACATGTAGATAATATTTTTCTAACATATCTATAATTTTCTTTAAATATAAACAAGAAGCAAATCCATATGTATGTATATCATGGTCGTAACATCCGGCCGTAACAGCCGGCTATTAAGTTTTTTTAAAATTATGTTGTCCAGTGGTTGGGGCGATTTTTCGATTATTTTTTTATAATTAAAAATTATGTTTCGTCATGCAAATATGGTTGTAATCCTAATATGTTATTTTGATGATTTTGAATTGGATGAAAATATCGATGGGCATGGAAATGGAAGAGTGATATACGAGGTGGTATTCCAATTTCCATAACATTGAGTACATCATATGCAAAAATGTACCATAATTTACAAATAACAGTTAATAATATCTTATTTTTAAAGTTTTAAACATTGATTCTTAATTTTGAAATGAATAATAGTTAATCTCTTAGATATGAAATTTTCCTTTTAAATAAATAACTTGGATGATTAAACGGGCTCGACTAGTTGGTCAGTTATTTATTCTAGATGATTCATTTATTACTTATTAGGGCATACTTGGTGTAACCTAATTACCTATTATTTAGGGGACTTATTCCTTTGGCTTTTCATACTACACACACATACGGTTTTTTTCCTTTGACAATAAACATCGGTTGTCTCTCTTTGGTTTTGTGCTTGTGCTGCTGTCTCTATTTTATGTCTAGATCTTACTCATTCGTAAAGCCTATGTCCATCCCCTTTGCAGAACCCTTAGTGGGCTATTTGGATTTTGTCTTTGGTATGATTTGTCGTGTTTCCTTTGTGGAGATTGACTTATGATTAGAGCCCCTAATTTACACAACCATTGCCAAGCATATTGTATAGAAAGCTGTATATTCTAATTATAGAAGTTGTGTATATTTAGGATATTCTAATTTAGGTAATCTAGAATATACTGTAATATTGTTTCTTGTAAAACAAGAAACCCTCTTGTATATATACCCCTCTTATGGGATGAATCAACTACACACAATTGAAGTATTACTTTCTACATAGTATCAGAGCAAGGTTCAATCCTTTGAACTTGGTTTGAATTTTTTTTTCCTCTCTTTTTTCTTATCCCCGAATCGTTAACCTGAATCTCAAATCTGAATTCATCTTTCTCTTTCAAAAATTTCAAAACCTAAATCTCAAACCCGAATTCCTCAATGGACGGATCTATAATTGATGTAAATCAATCAAGTCCTTCAATTGTACCAGAAACTCAATCATCCTCACAAGTCATTCATCACCACTACACCCAACTAGACAACTCTGCGTTTCCAAAAACTATTTCGTTAGATGAATCCAACTATACCATATGGGCTCCCCTCATGCGGATGCGCATTGGAGCACGAGGAAAGATAGGTTATGAAGTTTGGGCCACAGATAATGAAAAGGTAAAAAGCTGGCTTATTGATTCCATGGATACCTCTCTTTTGAACCGATATATTCGTCTTCCTACTGCAAAAGATATTTGGGAAGCTATGGAGAAAACTTTTTATGATGACTCTGACAAAACTCGAATCTTTGAATTGAACAAGAAGTGTTTTGAAGCAAAGCAGAATGGTCGACCTATTCCTACCTACTACAACGAATTGGTGGCCATGTTCCAGGAGATTGATCAAAGGGTAACCTCTCAGAATAATGATGTTGCAGCTGTAGTCCATGAGACTTCAATGATGTCTCGATTGTGTATTCATATGTTTTTGAGTGGACTAGATTCAGAATATGATCAGGTGCGTGGAGAGATCGTACGCAAGGAACCTAATTTTTCCTTGGAGCAGAGTTATGCTTACATCCGCAAGGTGCAATCTGAGAAACAGGCTATGGGACATTCGGTATCTACTAAATCCTCTGTTTTGGCTGTTAGAGTAGATGAGTTGCTCCTCTAGGCTTCTCCGGTCCTCCTTCTCGTCGTCCTACAGGTAAATCAAATCCATATGCAAATAAGAAGTGTGATGTTTGTGGAGAATTAGGCCATAGCAAGGAGAGATGTTATGAAGTGATTGGTTATCCTGATTGGTGAGGCTTCACCAAGAAGCCACAAAAGAATATAAACAAGGCTGCCATTGCTACTGCTGGGAATGAACATCTTGATAGTGCTTTCGCTAATATAGCACAATCAGGTATGAATGATACTGTTATTTCGAATAGTACATGGGTAATTGATTCAGGTGCATCTGATCATATGACAAATGACCCTAACCTTGTGGAAAATCTTAGAGCTTCCCCCTCAAAATTCTGTCTCTACTGCTGATGGTACTCCAACTCTGGTTAGCGGAGAAGGTTCAATTGTGTTGTCTGATACCCTAACTCTTGAATTCTTCTTAGTTGTTCCATCACTATCTTATAACCTATTGTTCGTCTGTCAAATTATTCTAACACTTGCATGTATTGTGACGTTCTATCCATCTTTCTGTGTGTTGCAGGACATTCTGACTCGGCAGATTCTTGGTTATGGTGTTAGAAGGGGAAAGTTATACTACTTGGATCTGATAGAGATTGGAGAGAAATGAAAGCATCTTTTGGGACAAGCCAATCAGGTCATAAGGATAATGCAAAGGAAGTGGTGTGGTTATGGCATGTCGTTTAGGACATCTGTCTTTCACTTATCTTAAGAAGTTACAGCCTCATTAGTGATTTAGATTTTCATTGTGACATTTGTGAACTGGCCAAAAGCCACCATATTTCATATTCACCAAGTATTAATAGATGTCTTGTTCCTTTTATGAAAATTCATTCCGATGTTTGGGGTCCAGCAAATATTCCTTCATTTTTTGGAGCTCGGTATTATGTAACTTTTATTGATGATTGTACTCGCATGACTTGGGTGTCATTACTAAAAAGTAAGAGTGATGCATTTGGAATGTTTACTGATTTTTACAAAATGGTGGCGATACAGTACCAACAATCCATCAGAGTTTTTCAATCTGACAATGGTGGGGAGTTTGTAAATGGACTTATGTCTGAGTTTTTCCGGTCAAATGGAATTCTTCATCAAACCTCCAATTCTAGTACTCCTCAACAGAATGGTTTAGTGGAACGAAAGAACAGGCAGTTGTTAGAAGTTGTTCGTGCTTTCTTGTTTGGCATGAATGTACCTCGATCCTATTGGGGTGAAGCAGTGAAATCAGCAGCATATGTTATTAACCGTACTCCCTCACGAGTAATTGAGTTCAAGAATCCTCATCAGAAGCTTCATACACTTTTGTCCATCCCTTCTATGCCTAATTTGGAGCCCCGAGTGTTTGGGTGCACAGCTTATGTCCACATACCAAAACCACAACGAAGCAAGCTTGATCCCCATATGAAGAAATGTATTTTTGTGGGTTATGCAGATTTCCAAAAAGGGTACAGATGTTATGATCCGCTTACTGACAGAATGTATATATCTCTTGATGTCTCATTCCATGAATCTGAGCCATATTACTCAGGGGAAGTTTCCCAGTCTTCCCTTCAGGGGGAGAGTGGTAGTGAAGGGAATCCTTGTCCTATTGCTAATATTGATGTCTTTGAAGAATTGGAGCACTTGGAGGAACAATTTGAAGTTCCTGTAATAGCTGAAACTATTCCCGTAGTAGCAGAAAATGACTTGTCTCGAGAGATAAATACTTCCAAGGGGCAGACAATCGACCACTTGGTTCCTGATGATCAATTCCCTTATGAGACAGAAGCAAATGATCAAGATATGTTGGAAACTCACGAGATTCTCCCTTCTACATCAACAACTAAAGATCTCGCTCAGAATGATCCACCTCATGTACCTTTAACCTCTAATGAGTCTTCTAGGTTAGAAAGTGTTGAACCTAGGAAATCACAAAGGGTTACTAAGGGAGTTCCTAAAAAGCAATATGAACCAAACATCAAAGCCCAAGCTAAATACCCTATAGCTAACTTTATATCTAACCATAGGCTTTCTGAGTCACATGCACTTGTTATTAATCAATTATCTACTGTATCTATTCCTAGTAATGTGCAGGACGCATTGAAGGATCCAAAATGGACAACAACAATGAATGAACAATTGGAGGCTCTTCAGAGGAATTTACATGAGAGGTAGCAGACAAGCCTATTGGAAAGAAGACTATAGGATGTCGTTGGGTGTTTAATGTGAAGCTTAATGCAGATGGAATTATTGATAGATACAAGGCAAGATTGGTTGCCAAGGGATATACACAGTGCCATGGAATTGATTATGAAGAGACTTTCGCACCTGTAGCGAAGATCAATACTGTTCGAATTTTAATTTCACTTGCAGCAAATAAAGACTCGCCTTTGCACCAGCTTGATGTGAAAAATGCATTTCTCAATGGAAATTTGGAGGAAGAAGTGTACATGGATATGCCCCCAGGTGTGAAGAATAACCCAAGAGACGTTGGTAAGGTGTGTAAATTGAAGAAGTCTTTGTATGGCCTAAAACAGTCTCCAAGAGCTTGGTTTGGAAGATTTTCGAAGTCTATGAGAGCTTTTGGGTACAAACAAATTAATTCTGACCATACCTTGTTTATCAAACACAAAAATGGTAAGATTACAACTCTAATTGTGTATGTTGATGACATGATCGTTACAGGAGATGATCCAAAAGAAATAAATGATTTGCAACAATATCTGTCGAAGGAATTTGAAATGAAGGATCTCAGACAACTGAAGTATTTTCTGGGTATTGAAGTTGCAAGGTCAAAGGAAGGGATTTCATTTTCACAAAGGAAGTATGTTCTTGATTTGCTCGCTGAAACAGGGATGTTGGACTGCAAACCAATGGAGACACCCATTGAGATGAATCATGGACTCGCTATTCTTCCTAATCAAGTCCCTACTGATAAAGGGAAGTATCAACGTCTTGTAGGAAGGTTAATTTATCTTTCTCATACTAGACCTGATATTGCTTACGTTGTAAGTGTTGTTAGTCAGATTATGCATTGTCCTAGTGAAGAGCATATGGATGCAGTCTTTCATATCTTGAAATATCTGAAGATGGCACCTGGTAAAGGATTATTGTTTGGAAAAAATGATACATTGGAAGTTGTTGGATACACAGATGCAGATTGGGCTGGTGATAAAACTAATAGACGCTCTACATCAGGGTACTTTACTTTTGTGGGTGGGAACCTTGTAACTTGGCGTAGTAAAAAAAAAAGTTGTTGCCAGATCAAGTACATAAGCTGAATTTCGAGGTATGGCTCATGGAGTTTGTGAAATGTTGTGGATCTGTAATGTCCTGAAGGAATTGGGTTTCAAGCTTCAAAGGCCTATGGATTTACATTGTGATAATACAGCTGCTATTCAAATTGCACATAATCCAGTTCAGCATGATCGAACAAAGCATGTGGAGGTTGACCGTCATTTTATGAGAGAAAATCTTGACAAGAAAGTTATTCCTTTTCCATTCGTAACTTCAGAGGAGCAATTAGCTGATGTTCTTACTAAAGGGGTATCTTAGAAAGTGTTTGACAGCTCAGTTGACAAGTTGGGCATGATAGACATCTATACACCAACTTAAGGGGGAGTATAGAAAGCTGTATATTCTAATTATAGAAGTTGTATATATTTAGGATATTCTAATTTAGGTAATCTAGAATATATTGTAATATTGTTTCTTGTAAAACAAGAAACCCTCTTGTATATATACCCCTCTTATGGGATGAATCAACTATACACAATTGAAGTATTACTTTCTACATATTGGAGATTTCATTTATCAATCTACTTTCTTTAATTTCTTTAATTTCATGTTATTTGCTTTACAATTCTTGTTTTAACTATGTTTTCATTGTAATTTTGCATGGTTAATTCTTACAAATTGGAATAAGAGTCATTTGGTATTAAAAAAAAAAGTAGAAATCAACAGTGAAGGAAATTGTACAAAATCAATTGAAAATTTTCAAATTCACGCCTGCAAATCGCTTGTTTGGCTGAACTAGATGTCTGTGGAGTATATGGACACTATATTCCAATTCTAGACGATGAGCAAGGAGGTGGTTGAGCAGCACGTGCAACGCATATAGGTCCCAATGTGAGAGCGTACGAATCACACGCATATAGTGGTGAGCAATGACGCATGGGTTCTTTTTTGACAATGCTTCCTAAATACAGCTTATTCCTAGCACCTTTACAGTCCTTGTGGTAGATTTGAATTTCATCTTTAGGCAATATATTGATTTTGGACCATTTTGCCCTTGGTCGTTTGAGAATTTCAAGCATTGGTGATTGTGTTGTTTCAGTTGTTGGACGCTTTAAGGTGAATAGTGGTGGCCAAAAAGCTGCAAAAGTCACATATCTCCTTATTTACGGACCAACTATTGGTCCGCTCAATAAATTGGCTTGTCCCTTTTACATTCATGTATTAGCAAGCCATCATGTTGGATGGCTATTAGGCTTTGACAGTTACCATGTGGGGTAACCATTATTTGTTGCTAGAGTTAACTATGATATCATCGTTGTTTGGTTATTTGACTGTTTTATGATTTCTATTTTTGTTGAATTGATTTTGTTAGAATTATCACCTAGACTTTACCCGTTCAACCACTCCTTTGATCCGAGATCATGAATCTCTTGAAATCGTGGAAATCTAGGATGGCATATATTGATGCCTTTAAGACTCTCTGTGTGATTATCTTTGAGGTGTTTGTTGGTGTGCTTCTTATTTGTTGAGATGTCTAACATCATTTTCATTTGGGCGTCTTTAATGAAAATGTGATTTTTCAATTTAGCAACAAAAAATTGAAATGTATTTTACTACAACAAAAAGTATCAAAATCCATTGATAATTCTTTTTCCATTAGCATATACTTCTATCATCTTGCATTTATTTGACCATGTTTTGCAAAAAAGTAGGTAACCCTGATTCAACTGAAAAAATTTGGAAGAACTTTACTTAAAACAGTCCACCCTAGTAATTTTTTCTTATTTACAAGTTTATTTAGCTTTAAAATTGACCCTTCTAAAGAATTGATAAACTTCTTGACGTTTTTAATATACATGTATGTATAAAGAAGTCAAGAATGCAATCAAGTATGGGAGAAAGACACTTACACTCGATATTTTCATTGATTCCCTAAAGAGTAAGGAGAATGAAATAAAAGTTGAGAGAAAAATGGTGGAAGTGTTACAGTTATGAGCTGCTAGGACACTTCATTAGTCACCGCTATAAGGAGAAAATAAACAGAGAGATTAGGTAGGAAAAGATCAAGGTGAGGCAAATGTAGTGGCAACCGAAAACGAGAATGGTAAGGTGTAAATGCTTCTAAATTTGGAGCTTAGTGAGATTCTATCTATGAACTCCTATACTGATGAATGAATTCTTAGCTCCATGCATCTTTTTATGTCACATCTAATAAACATTGGTTTGATATTAGCATGAATATGATCATGGCCATGTTGCATAGGGTGGAGTCTTATATAACATCACAGGTGTTGGTGATGTGATTGTTAAATTTAACAGTGGCTTTGTGCATACATTAAGAGATGTTAGGTTCATCCTACATATAGGTAGAAATTTATTTTATTTTTTTTAGTTAAAGAAGGGCGGTACCTCCGAGAATTTATAATACGCCCTTACTTGTGGAGGAAGAATACCTTTGTTATATAAAAATAATGAGGGCGGTAAATGAAGAAATACTACTTTCCTTACAATGAAAGTAAATGACGAAGAATAAAGCAGTAAACAAGGAAGTACTACTTCTTTTACAATAAAAACTAATGTAAAGAAAGACCAAAAATAAGGATTGAAAGTTAAAATGAAATTCAAACTCTGATACTGGGCAATCTATGTATGTCAACTTGTACTAGTGCCCTAATATGTCTTAGTAGGTCAAGTGGTCCATATACTTGATATCGTCGATGATCCTGACCCTCGGCATCAAGAATATCTGCAACCTTGTTTCCTTCTCTGTAAATGTAAGAAATTGTATCTCTGTCAAATGATATAATGTATGTGATACATCTAAGTATGCCCCGAATAGCCCATGGTCCTCTTCCTCTAGTGATGCAATGAATAGCTACTGTAGAATCTGACTTAACCAAAATAACTGAATTACCCAGTCTTTGAGCTAGTAAAATCCAATCAAGAATAGCCCGGAGCTTTGCCTCTAATATCATGCATGGTCCATACGAAGCTAAGAAAGCTCTGATATAGTATCCTGCGTGATCTCTAATGATGCATCGAGTAGAAATTTACTTTCTGTAGGAGAGTTAGAGAGAACATGTTTTACTTGTGGGTTAGGGATGGCATGATTAAGATGTTTAGGGGTACACTTAGAACCTTTAAAAACTATTAGGAAAAATGGCATTTACATTACGTATGCTAAAGTGGTGAGTAGTCTAAATTCCACTACTCCTTTTATTCACACTTATCACATAGAAGTGGTACAATAAGCTAGCTCATGTTAGTGTTAAGGGACTTAAGTTCCTTAACTATAAGAGTGTATTTGGTAAGGATTGGGTATCTCACATATCATTTTGTGAGCATTGTGTGCTTGATGAATATCATAGGATCTCATTTTTATCTAGTACACACGAGACATCTAGAGTCTTAGAATACAGTCATAATGATTTGTGGGGTCCTACAAGCATACTTTTGGTAGTAACAAATATTTATTGTCTATTATTGATGATTTTTCCAGACATGAGTGGATTTATTAGTTAAAAGATAAATTTGAAACTTTCAAAAAATTTAAAAATTAGAAAGTTTTAAGTGTAGAACTAGACGAGTAAAAGGTTGAAATATTTGAGAACTAATATGTGTAGTTTATACACTTATTTATGACCCTAAATCATGATATTTTATTGTCTTTTGAATTAAATTCTACTTAATTTATGTTACATTGTGTTTTGTAGGGAAAACTTTATGTTTAATGAATAATTGAAGAAAAGAATGCAAAAGTGACAAAAATGGAAATTTCATTCAAAGATAAAGTCCTTGGAAAGAAATAATATATTAAATGGATTGGAGTTAAATGGGACTCAATATATTTGTATTGAAAATTTTAATTAGAGGCCCAAATTAAATCTCTATTATAACTAAACCTATATCTATATATATGGGATGATTTATTGCTAGAGGAGGACGGACAGACGCACAGAAGAAAACAGGGAAGAAAAACCGATGCTGCTGCCAAAGGAGAACAAAAATCTTGCTGGAGAAAAGGAAAAAGAGAAAAGAAAAGAAAAGAGAGAGAGAGAGAGAGAGAGAGAGAGAGAGAGAGGTAGAGAAGTCAAAACTTTGTAGGAAAAAAAAAGTGCAGAGACAGAGAAAAAAAAGGGAAAAAAGGAAAGAAAAAGGAAAAGAAGATAGAAAATACCAGATTTTCACGTTTCGTTAATTCTTGGTGACATCTTTCTACTTTTTCTTGTTTTTATTCTACCAATATGAATAACTAAATTTTATATTAAGGAAAA
>CAIGRH010020421.1:0-19285 GCA_903798295.1 Fraxinus nigra | reverse complement strand
CTTTTCAAATATCTTCCAAACCTTTAATCCAACTCGTTCCGACTCTCGAGTCCTTCACTAAACTTGAACCTTGTCCACTTCTTCGATTTGAACTCCACAACTCGACCAAGTAATTGCCTATCCCGGATCATATCAGTTTGTCTAAAATTATTAATTTTTTTCAATGTTCTAAATAGTGCATCTAGGCGTCGTCAAGGTGCCGCCTAAGCATAATGCATGGGAAAAACGCCAAGTCAAGTGGCTTGATGCCTTATTTATTGCCGTTGACCGTTAATGCGTGCCTAAACGCGAATATTATCTTTTTTTTTTTTTTACAATTCTTTTAAATTAAAGCTTAAATGTTGATTCACATTTAAAACTTATCTCTTTGTTGGAACTTTTTGAGAAAATGTATAAAGTTTCTATAAATCTATTTTAGATGTTTGATATGTATTATTTTTAATTATTAAATGATTTTTTGATTGATTAAATATTAAGATAAATATTAAAATAAGAAAAACACATTTTTACAGTTTCGCCTCAACTCACTTGGCCCATAGCTTGATCTTCACGCATAGCCACGATTACGCCTTTTGAAACACCGATTTTATTTTTTTTAAAGGAATGACACTGAATTTTACGAAATGTGTGGATAATAAATAGGTAGTAGATATAAATGTTACATGAATTGTTGAGTAATTTTAATAAAATACTTTCAATGAAACTCAATTGAAATTGCATAAGAATGTTTTCTTTATTTATATCAAATCTTTAATCAATAATTAATTCGACAATGTTACGTGTATATAAAAACCGACACAATGTTATATATAATGTCTCTGTGATTAACTACAGTTTTTTCATCCAATATTTTCCCTCCACTTCGATCACTTCTTCATTTGTTTTTTGTTTTTCTTTTCTGTATAAACAGTAAAATCCTAATTTAAAATAATCTAAAACTTGAAAGTGAAGAAAAACTAGGAGGGGCAAAATAGTCTTTACAGTGATAAGCACACTACCCTTTATTCATTAAATTTTAATTGTTCATAGATAAATAAACCCTTTATTCCCAAATTTGAACTGTAGTTAATCACAGAGGCAGTTTGTTAGTTTGGTGGTGAAGTGTTAGCTGAGCTTCCAAACCGTTCTCTCAGAACCAAGATTTTGGACTTGTCCTTTCAGCAACCCTAACAGCCATCCCTCCATCGCTCAAAATCTTGAGAGAAGGAGGGAGGCATGTGACCATATGAATATTAATATTTTCTGGGGTTTTATCCAAGTATTTGTTACTATATATCGTTGGGGGATCAGCAGAGCTTTGTGATACCGTTAGCCAGTTTATGAATAGTAAGGTGCGACTTTCATCAGTCATATTGATGATTTTGTACTTTTTGAGTATTTTTTTCATTGTGCTTTTAAGTAGTTTTTTGATGATTTTAATCGTGTCCAGCCTTTACTCTTTGATGCGTCTGAAATTTGTCTATTGCATTAGCGAGGAGATGATGGTTGAATTTGATCTTTTTATAATTGTTTTTGAAAATTTCTCGTTATGAGAAGAACCGAACTTGCTTCCATTTGCCGTTCTTCAATAGTTTAATAGTGTTTCGTTCAGTATTGGCAGTTTCAGGGGATCACAGTTCTTTAACAAGTTTTTCCATTTCTTGTAGGATTTGGGAGTGGTGAATGGGGATGGTCTGATCAAAATTTTTATTGGCCTCCGGTTTTGTTTAGCCTTGGTTTCTTTCTATTTGATTTTAAGAAATTATAGAATCTCAAGGAATGCTAAACAAGTTCTTTATTGGTAAATTGGTTCTTCTCTATTTACTTTGTCAGGCATGGATTTAGTATTTTAGATTAAAGTAAAAATGAATGCAAAACCCATTTTTGTCATTAGGGTAGACCTTCATGTCTGGTTCGGAGGGCAGGGATATCCCGACCCTACTATCATTATCTAGATCCAAGCCAAGAATAAGTGAGAGCCAGCTTTTTATTCGACAGGTATGTGAACTTAGGAATTAGGTTTGGGAGTTGCTTTAGCAATCTGGCTAAATTCTAACAATCTAATTTTAATTTTCTTTATATCTGAAAAAAATTAAACTAAAAATATTTTCATCATGAACAGCCTGAAGATTTTATATAAGTAAAAAATTACTTATTTTAAAATAAAGTACAAATTACTTTTGAAATAAAAGGAAGAAAAATAGACTGCGCACTTGTATCCTCTTTGCCGATTGAAGAAAGCCTTTCCTTTGATCTCGTCGTGAGCAACCTTCCGCACCCACTGAATGAACGTAGAAAACGGATCCTTAAGCTAGTCTAGCTTCTGGAGTTAGAGCTGAGTGAGCCCTCGTGCCAGGGTCCTTTTTAAGATTTTACACTGTTATGAGAGAGGATTTATTTCTTGGTCCTGCAAATAGATAGCTGAAAGTAGTTGTAGTTGTTAACTCGCTTTGTTGGGGTGTCGTTGCTGCTCTATAAGCTGTTATTCTCTAAATATAGAGAAGATAAAAAACGGAGCCCGATAAATTCATATGTTACCACTCGAGTTCTGATAACTGATGCTGTTGTGTGACTACCATATTTTGTGTTCACTCCAACAAAGTTTGTTGAGTATTTCCTCATTATACTTTCTCTGTTCTTGTCTTTAACATCAGGTTCCTCGATTCCTGTAATATATTGTGAAGGGGAAAGGTGATCCTGATTACGTAACTGTAAATAGATAGATGCGCTGAGAGGAATGTGATTGTCTTGTCTTTGTGGCACTTGTCATTGTGATTTATATAGCAAACAGGTGGGGTGGTTGTTTCACCCAAGCAGGGAAATGCCTTGTAATTATTTTTCGAGACTTAGTGGCACATTACGGCAGGGAGGGCGGAGATCAATATCGGGGCAAGATATTGGAGTCCAAGCTCAAATAGAAGTTTTAACTGGCCTAGGGAAATCTTTGCTTGGCAACTCAAGGATGACCTATACTGTGCCCACTGAAACATTTACTAACCAGCATGTTTTTGTGCAACCTCGCATGGTTGCTGCTGCTCAGGCAAATTTACATACTTTCAACCGGATAAAGAATCTTCCAGTTTTTGGAGCAGTTTCTAGTGCACGTTCATTTCTGTCTTTGTCAGGACCTTCATTTCAAGTTTGCGGGTATCATGTCGATTGTCTTCTATCAGAGCCTAGTCAGGTTATGGTGGGAGTCAACCCGCAAAAGGTATTTATGGCTGTCTGTAGATCTAGATTATTTATCGCAGACTGCTTTACAAGTAATCTGATTTCCAGGCGTGTGCAACATGGTGTGGCAGCATATCATTCTTTCACTTGCAGCAAAAGAAGCTCTGGAAATTATAGAAAAGCTAGCATGAGTTTCAGGAGTAAAGAACAGCCTAATAATTTCTTGATTTATGGATATTTCACTCACAGTGTTGTGAAGAATCTACACCGAAGATTTGGGTTCGAGGGCTTCCACATCTCACTATGCTTCTCTGCTCGGTCTGCTCCTGATAAGTTCATAGACAACTCAGTGTGTCAGGAACAACATTCAAGTTTTGCTGATTCCTCTAAGTTGTATGCTTTCTCGAGTTTTTTTTTCCTACTGATTGACTACACAATCATATATATATACATATCTATATACATATATGTATGTACATATGTATATACATACATGCATATGTATATCTATGTATGTATGTATGTATATATATACATATATACATATGTATATAACCTTATTCTAGGATATAACCTTATGTTGAGTTTTCTGAGATCTATGTATGTATGTATATATATACATATATACGTATGTATATAACCTTATTCTAGGATATAACCTTATGTTGAGTTTTCTGAGATCTAAAGTATGCAAGCAATAGCTTGGGCTTAGGCATGGTAGCTTGCCACAGTAGAATTGTTTGCTTGGAATAAATTTGCTGATGACTCTTTAATCAAATGAAACTTACAAAACAATCACAGCCTATTTTTATTTTTAGAGTAGATATTTAGTTTTCTTTCGGTGTGAGAGCCAAGGAATTCTAACAATAATTTAGAGTGGGCATGATACCTTGTTGCTGTAGAGTTTTAAATTAGTTATCTGTCTTCTTCTCTGTCACCTCATGTGTGTACTGGGATGGTTCCTTATTTCTCCATTTTTTCCTCGCAAATTTACCTGAAAATCTGTCATTATATTAGTAAAAATGTACTTCGAAAACCATGTAATAGTTTGAGGAAACAATTTTTTTTGTGTGATTACTTAATAATTTACTTTGATAACCTGGATAAAGAAATGAAACTATTGTGGAATATCTCTTTGATTTTTTTAATTTTTTTTTTCACTTGTTGATTGCAGGGAGATCCCAACAGGCAGAACTCTGAAACTAAATTCGGGATCATTCTATCTGCCCCATCCTGAAAAAGAAGAAACTGGTGGAGAGGATGCTCATTTTATTTGTATGGATGAACAAGCCATTGGGGTAGCTGACGGTGTTGGTGGATGGGCTGATTCTGGTGGTGTTGATGCAGGACAGTATGCCCGTGAGCTCATGTCCAATTCTGTTTGTGCAATCCAAGAAGAACCAAGTGGTTCCGTTGACCCAGCCAGAGTCCTGGAGAAAGCTTACATAAGAACGAAATTCAGAGGCTCATCAACTGCTTGTATTATTGCTCTTACAGAGCAGGTATCTTATAGTCGACTTGAGTTACTACACCACAAATAAAAGGCCGTCAAGGATCAATAAACTTGACATGAGATTTATTATTCAAGTTTTACTTGATTAACATTAAGAATTTTATTTTTTTATATTTTCGAACTCCTATTGTTTTCTGAATGTTTGACAATATTTTACCTTTTTCAGTAGTCAAAAGAACTTGATGTGCCCAAGTTTGCATAGTTTACACTAATCATACTTCCTTTCTTTACAGGGTCTTCATGCCATTAATTTAGGAGATAGTGGGTTTATGGTGGTTAGAGATGGCTGTATGGTTTTCAGATCCCCAGTTCAGCAGCATGATTTCAATTACCCGTATCAGCTGGAGAGTGGTAATGGTGGAGATTTGCCTAGCTCTGGACAGGTCAGTTAAGTCCCATTTCCTTCATACTTCCTTTCTGCTTTATTTAGTGCAGTATTTGACTAGTGGATTGAGAATTACTACCATATCTCAAAAAAGTATATTCCTTGTTTCTTAAAAAATCGAACTTGTATCTGTTCATGCTTATTGTCAGGGATGTCGATGAGGTAATGCCTGTCAAAGTGATTGCATGAAGGAATTTGTCTAGAAGGCCTCATTCTCTGATTGTTAAGCTGTCTAACTGGTTTACAATTCAAGCATTTTTTCTTATGAAAATGTTCAGTTAGATTGTCTAGAAAACGACAATTCCTTGAATCTTCAAAAATGGAGCTTATATCTGTTAATGTTTATTGTCAGGGATGTCGATTAGGTAGTGCCTGTCAAAGTGATTACATGAAGGAAGTTGTCTACAAGACCTTATTCCCTGCTTGTTAAGCTGTCTAATTAGTCTAAAATTCTAGCGTTTTTTCCCCCGCAAGAACATGTTCAGTTAGATTGTCTAGAAAACTAGATTAAACATTTTCTTTCATTGATGATCAAACATGGCACTGCTGCCTATTTATAGCTTCGAATACTCTTCACAGGATAATATGTGCATGATCTCTTGTTTAAAATATTGGAACATCCAGATGTTTTTGGTAATAACTTCTGTTCATGGAAATTATCAGGCTGACATTTGAACAAACGGTTTTTCCTCAAACATATTTTTGAATGTTGCCTTCCTTCAAGGCCTATTATTCTGACCACGTTTTATGCTATTATCTCTGTCTAAAGTCTAAATTAGTAAAGCTGATCTTTGCCTGCTTGTGCGCTGCAGGTGTTTAACATTTCTGTTGCTCCAGGGGATGTTATCATTGCTGGGACTGATGGTCTGTTCGACAATTTGTATAACAATGACATTATTACTGTAGTGGTTCAAGCTGTGAGATCAGGATTAGAGCCTCAGTTTGCAGCACAGAAGATAGCAGCATTGGCACATCAACGAGCACAGGACAAAAACAGGCAGACACCATTTTCTGCGGCAGCCCAAGTAGCAGGGTTCCGATATAATGGTGGAAAGCTTGATGACATCACTGTAGTGGTTTCATATATTACCAACAACGACAAAGTATAAACTCTCTCTCTCTCTCCCTCCCTCCCTCTGTATATGTGCGTGTATATGTACCTGTGCTATATATCTTTAGTGTATGGAGCATAGAGATTTTCGTTCTATGCCTGTGACCGATCTGCAGGGATTTAAGTTCAATTCGGTTCTAAGTTTTTGCACTTTCATTATGGGATATATCCTTAAATTGATTCCCATATATCCCTGTCAAATACGTTCGTTACATCTACAAGAGTCAGGCCATTTCTAGTGTTTCATAAATGGACTCATAGTTTTCCTCCATTACGATTTTATTTAAATCAAAATGAGAGATTTAATTTTTCCATTTCTTTTTCATTCTCTGTTTAGTGTAAGAGTTTCTAGACTCTTGTTAGAACAATTCAGTATCATAATGATATAAAAAAAACATTTAATTGAAATTGAGGGTCCCATCACCCATGGAATGACAAACAGTTCTCTTAACTCCCATTTATTGTTAATTCTTGCTTTCAGCTATATCCCTATGTTTCTCCAGACTGTACTTCACAGGTTCATAGTAATGTACATTGGCATTTTGAGAAGTTCTTGTATTTGTTTCTGCGGCAATATGTTGATACATTTTTCATCCATTTGCTGATACTTGGGTAAGTTGTCAACTTAGCCTCAAGCAAAAGTTGACTTCATACACATTGTTTGAATTATTTTTGAGCAATCTTTTTAGATTTTGAAAGAAAAAGTTTTTTTTTTTTCGTTCTCTCAACCTTTCTTCAGCACCCTATTATCATGATTAAATTGTGATGGTTGGCATTTTTCATTGTGCAGGAAAGCCTCGGTTGCTCTAGTTAGAGCCTGTAATTGGATGTGGGTTATTTTATCATTTCCAACAAAAAATGGATTGCTTTCTGTTGGGAAATGCTGAAAGTTTTGTATGCACATCTTAGCACAAGGTTATTTCTCGTTGACTGTTTACTGTGAATGCTGATATCACTCTTGGTATTTAGTTTGTTGTATATACGAATTTAGAGCTATAGTGCTTTTACATACAAATCAAACACACGGTAGAATGGAGAGTTAATCCACCTGTTGTCTTCGCTTTTTTATAATTTTTTTGTATAGGTTTCTGAGTAATATATGCTTGGTTTATAATATTAATTTGTTCATGCACAAACACGCTTGAATGTTTTAGTGTCGCTTTTCTCATTTAGCATTGCAAGTCTTGTTCTCTTCTTTTTTATTGCAATTATTTTTTTATGGAGACAATGAAGTTTCCTTTTCTGCTTACCGCTGTGTAGGAGGTAGGTAGGGGAGCTAAGAATCAATTTGTGGGCAGCTAAGAATCAATTGGGCAGCTTACTTTGGTCTGACATGTAGGAGGTAGGTACGGGAGCTTACCGCTTACTTTGGTTTGATATGTCCATTGGGCAGCTAAGAATCAATTCGTGGAGCGAACAATGATGTTCGTTTCGCACAGGAAGTGAGAATTGAATTCGTCTAGGCATGAGATTACTAAATCTAGCAATGAACCAAAGATATTCTTGTAACTATCTTATATTTGGGACATAATTCATTAGGCACGAGATTCTGATTGGGGACCACAAATCATTTTTATGTTCTGTTTATAATAAAGAAGAATAATGTCATCCTTTCTGATGAATGACATTTCCCAGATATGTTATTGTATAGCATAGGGAGAATTTATCTTCCATTATCTATTACTATGTATCTTTTAGATACATTGACAAAGAACCTACGTATGGATATTTAGATTCGAGTATTATATGTGTTCTTAGTTGATCCTTTGTAAGAACTACCAGTACTAGTAGCAACTAACTCGGAACATGGATATGTTTGCCAGGTTGTATCATGCCTACCTGTGGATTTGACAATAGTTCAAAAGGTTGCCCTATTTAGGAATCTCCAGACCTATGCTTGTTTGGCTTAACAATGTTCAATCTTAATTCTTCTCTGTATTAATGAAGTCCAAATGCTTGTAGTTATCCGTATAATCACGAGCGTACAAGAGTACTAGTTGAGAGTTGAGACATATTTGTTAGCTTAGGACTATAATGTCCTAGTATGAATAGTGGATCGAACGACACCAGACATGATAAAGAAAGAAAAGTTGAAATTTCCCATTGTCTTGTATGGTGTTGCCCAGTACTGCATTTTAAATCATATGTGAAGTATATAATTGTACTATACATGTCTTGTTCGCTCATAGATTCTAAAATGAAATAATAAAAGAACTCGATCAGCATAACTTACTCGAAATTTAGTAGGATTTGCAAGAGCCAAACATTACTAATGTGTTAAGCTGGACTGGATAGTACATTATGAGAGTAGAAAAGAAAATCTAACCTATTGTTTATTGTATATTCCAGTCATTTTCATATGCTGCTACATTTGTATAACTGAAGACTAACCATTGTTTATACCTCATATATAATTGATGAATTCCTCTATAACCCATATTGGTTTTCATTCATTCGTTTTTTTCTCTTCTGGAGATGAACCTGGATTCAATACAGGATCTTGATTTGAGAAAATGTTACTGGAATCATCATCAAGAGTATCAAAGAAAATATAGATATGGGATCCATCTTGAACTCCATACATCGTGAGAGAGAGGTCATTTTTGTCCATCAGACGTCTGGGATTATTGTCGAGCATCAGAATGAGTCGATCACTGGGTAGGTTTTCTTGAATTCCTATTTCTCTCTTCAGATCTGCTACTGTGGAATTGTCTTCTACATGTATGTAGAACAGTTTTCCTGTCATTATCTCTGCAACCACCTTCATTTTTCATGGAAACTGCAAAAAATCTCTTCTATGCAGGTTCATTTTGTATTGTTTTTCAATGAGTTTTGACTTGTTTTTGCATGCGTTTCTGGTTTGTGTTGGAGAGAGAGAGAGAGAGAGAGAGAGAGAGAGAGAGAGTCATGCATAAACAGGAAAACTGCATTTTCTATTGTTAGTTTCATAGAATGCATGCCTTGGAAGTTGGATCGATGTTTTGATTTGGACAGTGAAAAACTGCCTGGAACGAGGGTATAAAACGACCATTTCATGTTAGGGAAAATTTCATGTGTAAGAAGTATGATTTCAAAACTAAGAAACAAGGTTTAAGACTTCAAAAATTAGATATTAATAATATTTTATTTATAAAATAATTAATTAAAAATATATTTTATTATTTAAATATTAATGTCATAATTCCATACAATTCGTTCACAAATTATCAAACTAATTTGTCATAAAATATTTCTTGATCACATTTAAAAAAAATATTGGTCAAATTATTTCTCGGTTAAAAATAATATTTTTTTTATATATCACAATTTATTTATCGATTGCAAAATTGTAAATTTTATAAGTCAACTTATTTAACGGTCACAAATTATTAAATTAGTTAGTCAGAAGTAATTATTCGATTACAAATTAATAAATTATAAGTTACAGTCATATTTTTTAGGTCAAATATTATTTATTGGTCACAATCAACCAATTAATTGGTCATGCAAACACCTCTCTTCCCTCCTATCCCCACTCACGATCACCGCACCATCGCCATTACCGTCACGATCATTGCCAACATAACGGCCACAACCAGATAGTGCAAAACATGACCACAACAATGCAAAACCACCACACACTACAACAACCGTAAAACCACCACCACCACACCATACTCTGGCACCAATTGTTACCAAATTGCAGCATCACCAAACACTTCGACTCCAGATTGCAAGTATCATGTGCAACACCACAACCACCACCATCCCTTCTCCAACCTTGATTTGCTAAGTCGGCCACGTGACTAGAGAAAAAAATTGGAGATGAGCAGCACCTCTGATTTGGCCACACAGAAAAATAGAAGAAAGGACACTCGATCTGCAGCGCAAAGGTAGCCCGACAGGTAGAGCTGCGCACAACGACAATGACATTCACTCCATTGCGTGTGGTTTACACTTGTTTTAAGTTTTCTTTGCCTACTGCGGTGATATCCAACTGTGGTTTCTGATTGTTGCTAGAGAGGAGAGAATAGAGAGAAATTTAGGATTTGGAAGTGAGGTAGAGTGGACGGGGTATGTTAATTAATTTAATTTTATAATAATATTATTAAAGCTAATTGGCACAAAACGTTTCTACCTGTGGAAATCGCCCATACCTTTCATTTATTGACATTTATGCCCTTACCTTCAACATTTTGTGCGTCGAAGGTCCTTTTCACCACGTTTTGACGATTTTACNGCGCACAACGACAATGACATTCACTCCATTGCGTGTGGTTTACACTTGTTTTAAGTTTTCTTTGCCTACTGCGGTGATATCCAACTGTGGTTTCTGATTGTTGCTAGAGAGGAGAGAATAGAGAGAAATTTAGGATTTGGAAGTGAGGTAGAGTGGACGGGGTATGTTAATTAATTTAATTTTATAATAATATTATTAAAGCTAATTGGCACAAAACGTTTCTACCTGTGGAAATCGCCCATACCTTTCATTTATTGACATTTATGCCCTTACCTTCAACATTTTGTGCGTCGAAGGTCCTTTTCACCACGTTTTGACGATTTTACCCTCCATTCAATTGAAACCCATTGAAAAGAAAAGAAAAACAATTGAACAAATTGCAACTATTGACCCAAATTTTTTAAAATGTGCAAATAACCTACCAAACTTCACTTTTTTCCCAAAGGGTTAATTTTACAAACGATCACAAACTTCACCTTCTTCCCATCAAATTAATTTGCTACAAAACTGCCATTGATTCCATAAATGAAACACTTTCCAGCACTAAACTCAACCGCCACTTTGGAGTCATGATTCACCACTTTCCAGTGGCCAAAACCACCGGATCCAACAACCATCAGCCTCGCCTCATTCCCCTCTACAATCTCCAACCAACCACCAGCCACAAATCAACAGGAAGAAGTAGAAAATTCAGCCCCAAAAACAAATGTCGCACACTCATTTTCTGCCGAAAAATCCATCTCCGACGACGCCCACTGTCGTGCACCACCAACAGATGATAGCCCCTTATCCAGGCGATCAATATCATGTCCTAACATCAACCAATAATGCACCAATTCGTTCTGATATGAATCAATTAAATCCGGTGGCTGCGATTTTGTAATGGCGATTTGTGGTGGAGGCAATGGCGATTGGGGTGGGTTTGGATGGTTTTTTGTGTGGTTGTAGTGATGGTGTCTATGTGGTGGTAGTGGTGTTGCGATGGAGGTGGCGACAACAGTGGGTTTTGGTCAATTTTTGTGCGATGGAAATTATGGTATTTGGGGCAGGTGATAGTGTTTGGTGCGATGGAGGTGGAGGTGGAGGTGGAGGTGGCGGCAACAGTGGTATTGGTCAAATTTTTTGTGTGGTGGAAGTGATGGTGTTTGGTGGTGCGGTTGGTTTGGAGGTAAAATTGTGCGTGAGAATGGTTTTTTGAACATGAATTTCGGTCGATTTTTGACGTGTTTGGTTGCTTGTTGGTATAGAATTGTGTAGGGGATGAGGAGGTGGTGGTGGTGTAAAAACTCAGTGGTTTTGTCGGTGGTATGATTGTCGAACTTGGCAATTTCCGGTGGGGGCGAGTTTTGGGAAAAATGTGAAGTTTGGTGGCTTATTTGCACTTTTTAAAAAGTTTGGGCCAATAGTTACAATTTGTTCAATTGTTTTTCTTTTCTTTTCTTTTTGTTTCAATTGAATGGAGGTTAAAATCATCAAAACATGATGAAAAGGACCTTCGGCGCACGAAATGTGGAAGGTAAGTGCATAAATGCCAAGAAATGAAAGATATGAAAAATTCTCACAATACATGTCAAAGGTATAGACGTTTTGCGCCAATTAGCCTATTATTAATATTAAAAGATGAATTATCATCTGATTTTTGAACAAAAAATCTTTAAATATGATTTTTGAATTAGGCATTTTAAAACTTTGGGTAGGTGTAATTTGCACTTCTTTTTATCGCAAAATCTGATTAAATAGGAGATTTATTATTATTTTTTTTTTTATCATCTGATTAATTTATATTATTTTCAATAAGTTTACTTATTATAGTTTGAGCATTTTTTTTATCATCTGACTTGGAGAACTTTCATAAACGAGTGATGATGAGACTTTAAAAGACAATTCTCTGAATTAGCCTTTCTTTGAAGGCTAAAATACATGATTCATTTTAGGTTGTGTTTGCAAATATATTAGAGAATTGTTTTGAGTTTTATCCAGTCAACTACTTCAATTTAAATTGTAAAAATTTAATTTTAAAAAGCTTTAGGTTTTAACCCAACTTTTCATTTGTTGCACACATGGTCCCAAACCTTTCGAATGAGTGCGATTGAAGCACAAATGGATGGAAATCCATCCAATTTTCCATTAGTTGACCAAGAAAAACAAAATCCGATCTTTTTTAACCAATTAAGTGAGGGTAAAAATGGCAACTTTATAATATTATCATATCAAATAATTAAAAAACCAAAAGAATAAAATGGAAAAGGAAAATAATGAAATTTTCCTCCAGAACCAAACCAGAAAGTCTCCACTTCAAGTCGATTTTGAAGGCAATCTCAAAGACATGAAACCTAACTAAACACAACTCATTCAACATTATCATCCAGCTTAAGCCAACTTCACAATACTGTTCAGTCTTTAACAAACAAAACAAAGAAGAAAACACGTGACAAAATTTTGTCGAGTCCTATCTAGTTAAATGCACGAAGGGTAGCTAGTGCATCATCTTTCAATTCGAGTCCTATCTAGTTAAATGCTCACAAAGATAACTTAAGAGAGAGGCAATGAGGCCATAAGTTAACCATAATTTCTCATTTTATTAATTATTTTTTGTCAAGTCGAACAAACCCTATATTCATCCCCTTCTGAAAACATTACATCAAATTGCAACCAGAAGCAACATTTGCCAAGTCCACCAATTTCTTCGGTAAATCGGCTTCCAAGATCTGTTAAGCCAACTGTCTAAAATGTCAAAACTAGCCCAGCTTCAAGAATCCCACCAAAGCTGCAGCATGTTATGATATCCACAGAAACACATTTTGAAGTCTTATCAACAAGAAGAATGCTTTCTTCCAGCATTATTATCTGCATTTAATTTTACTTTTTTCTGGGGTCAAACAATAGATTTATACAATGAATATACACAAGGCGAATCCGGACTATCGTTGACAAAACAAACCTGCAGGAACATCAAATAGATAATTCAGATTAACCAGGCATGTTTTTACCCTAAGTGCATGTTTGGCATACAGAACTGGGTATGGCCGGGCAGTATAGTAAACAAGTTTTCAGCTTATTCTTCTTCCTTAATGCTGTCACTTCTATCTAATTATCCCTACCAACTCTGCCATAGAAGACTTCAAGGGTATTCAATAATTTCTATGTCGAGTACATGCAAAATACAGTGTTAGCCAGTGAGCTTCTGAAGCAGATAATTAAAAAGAATTCCAAAGAAAATCATAACATTATAATTAATGACCACCCGTTTATGCATAAAAAAGTTACAGAGGTACGATAGAACACAAATATATTTTTGTTTTTTTTTGGGTGGGAAACCACCATAGTCAATAGCAACACTAACAGTAACAAGGATCCAAGATGGACAAGATAACTTTTCAGAGCGAGGCCATGAATATTATCAATCGTCTTTCTGATGCAAAACAGTAGGCATGCTATTATTACCATTAAGAGCAGCATGATATACTCGTTTCTCAGCCAAGCCTATATCCGTAAGAATCAAATTACCCTGCATCATAAAAGCAACAGAAAATAAGACATTTTGGCTAAACTGGCAGTAATTTAGCAATTGTGGGTGCTGTTGTTTCCTCTCTTTATTTTCTTATTTATTTTTTAAGATTCCTGCATGATATAATATCAGGAAAATTACACTGTTGGTCCCTAGCACATTCCCCGGATAGCAAGTTACTTCTCAACCTTTCCTATTGTTGCACCATGAGTCCCAATGACCGAAACCGTCAAAATCTCTCTTAAATCATCCTTACACATCCAATTTTATGAAGTCAAGTTATATTTCTCAACTTTGGCTGGTGCCTAGAAATATAAAGCAAGGTACTTTTCCATGTGGGCCACATGACAATTTAATGAAAATTTGAACTGCTTCGGCCTTTCAATATCTATTATAGTCAGTGACTATAATGAAAGTTTGAGAAACTTGAGCAAAAGGTTGAGGATCATATTCCCTATAATTTTTGCAAATCCTTGATAAAAACATGCTTCATTATATGTGCATTTATTTAGCAGTCGAGCTTCAATATACGACAGTCGACTGCAATTTAGAGCCAATGTCTCGGAATAATCAATAGTCAACAATTTATGAAGAGATATTTTTGTGCTGTCAAAAAGAGAATGTGAAAGACTATATTATAATTGCCATACTGGTTGCAAGATGCATAAAGAGATTGTACTAGAACAACCAAAAGGTGCCATAAAAAGAGGTGCCATTCAAATTCCTAATTTGACTATAAAGAGTTTGAAGTGCCTAAGATGCCAGAGCAACCAAAAAAAGTGGGGGATTAATAATTCTAAAGGTGCCATTCAAATTCCTAATTTGACCATAAATATTTACAAATAAAACTATTAGAAACTGATGAAAATGCAAACCTCATGAGCCATTAACCGTCGAACATTTTCAGCATAAAGCTTCGGATCATCCTTTTCTTGTTGTGATGGGTAATATACAGGTAATTGTGTCACTTCCATGTAATTTACAATCTGACAGAGAAGAAGCAACACATGGCGCGCCTGGACAACATGTATGTTAACATGACACAGTTAAAAAGATTAGACCATCATGACTCATGAGATCGAGACAGAAGAGTCGAATCCCTTTAGAAAAGTAAGAATTCACTGTAATCAGGCATCCACAATTACAGGAAATACTACGAAACTGATGGAACTCCAAGAGATTGAAAGTTCATCCCAACAGAAATAATAGGACATTGAAAATAAAAAGATTACAAAACAAAAACTCACCCCTGAAATAGAGTCCCATGCAGGGCTAAATCTTTGGTATGGATATCTTAAAATGACAGGAAGCACTGGAGCCTTGGCTAAAAATGCACCAGTCTTGAATGGAAGGATGTAGTCTCCATTTGTGGTTGTCCCTTCTGTGAGTGGAGGAGCATTTAATCAAATAGAACTGTTAGGCATCTATAGACTGAACTTCACATAAGCAGTGTGTACAGTATTTAATGGCACAAAAAGCGTCATAGTATTCACCACTGATAAAATTCCACCAAAAGTTGGTTAGATGAAGTATATCCAAATTTATTCAGTATTAAGACAAAACTTAAAAGGCAGCAAATGAAATTTGCTTTGCTAAATTATCTTCACATGCACAAGGGTTAAACTTCTTACTTATATCACACAAATGCTCCACGCACAGCAAAAACAAAAAAACTAATTTACCATGTAGCTTGCTCTCTTAGAAGGGAAAAAAAATGAAAAAATGATATTTAGCAGGAAGGAAAAATGCAAAGATGATGCTCGTGGAACAAAAAAAAAAACTTTTACTGCAGGACAATATTTTTTCCATAGTTCAAAAGGAAAATAACATTACACGATCTAAGAATTACGATAATTACATGGAGAAGAAAATATTCTCTGCTATATCCCTCCACAAATGATATTTAAAGACAAGCATGATTGTCTTTTCAATAACCTTAATGCACATATTATTTTATGAAGAACTTTGCTAATGAACAGCTAAGCGCCTAGTTTGAAAATAATGCACAACGTTTTGGTAATGAGTCACAAGCACATTGGGTAGTAATGGCATCACAAATATAACCTGGAAATAGCATCATTTTTGGGGCGAACTTATTTTGATGAGCTTCCCGGATTCTATCATTAACAACACCTGCAAGAAACAGACACCAAAATGATGAGAATAGAGCAAAAATGCAAATGAAATGTAACACGATAAACTGAATCAGTGGAGCAAGCGTTGGTTTTAATAGAGGGAAAAACTCTTTATAAGGTTTCACAAAATATTTTGTATTTCTGAGGCAACAGCCTTTTCTGGTAGGAAGACTTCTGAATCAACCAATAAGTTTAGGCATTCAAAGGTTCTGCTATTAATATGTACAAGATACCCATCAATTATTTGGTATCACATAAATATAACTCTAAACAACATCATCATGCCTGAAATTATGTCTTTCCTTATTTGTGTCGTTCAGAAAGAATATACCACCCAAGTAGTCCTATATTGTCTGGAAAATTTCTCACATTATCCTTCTTCGGCCAAACCATTAACTTCTGGACTAATAAAATGACCAAAAAATTGGAAAAGGAAAAATATATACCCGAGACTCCCTTGAAGTCGGATGATTTTGACTCCCGCTGTACATAGATACAACCAAGGCACTTGCTGTAATAAGAAAAATAATAATAGATTACGGCCCTTCGCCAAATGATTGGTTTACATAATAAATTACATCTGTTACATACTTCATACGAAAAAAGTTACCTATATAAAAATGTTAATGCGAAGAACTGAGGAGTATGATCAAGTATTACTAAATAATATGCTGCTAATAAAAATATAATGACAAAAATAAAAAATAAAAATAAAAAACTATGAACCGAGTACCCACAGTCAATTCTAGACCATAATGTATGGTATTGCCATAAATACCTAAACTCTACCTAAAAAATAATCAGGAAACCACAATAAGCCACATCTGGCACGAGGTTTGGCACTTCGCAATCTCTTTTTGCTTGACAGAGAGGTCATTCACACAAAAATCATGCATAGAAGGCAGCACAAAGAAACATCAGATATTATATAAACCTATAATTTAGATTCAAGAAAAGAGTCTGAGAATGCAATATCGTGTGTCATCTGCTTTATATTCAATTCGTATTTAAACTCAAAAGCAAAAGTTAAAGAACTGGTTTTGAATTTTCCAGTCTATATTAGAAAAATAACTAATCAGAATGAATAGAACATGAAAATAATTATCCATCTACGAGCTTCCATGGCATACAATTTCTTCAATAAATGTGAAGTGAACAAACCTGATGAGACCAATGAGAGGGAGTTTTGCCACTGATTTCTTCAGCAACAAAATTAAGAAGCACAATCACCAAAGTTAGAGCAGAAAGGTGTCAGTTGAAAGTCGAATAACAACAGCTATGAATAGATGTCTTAACAGCATGAGCAGGCCTTAATAAGTTAAGAGAGTTAACTAACCTTGGCAACAAAGCTTGGGAAAGAGGATGACATGTGGTACAATATATCTAAATAAGATACATGATTTGACACAATAGCGCCAGGTCTTTCCATATCTTCAGATTGATCCTTAGACTCGTTCTGAAAAGTTTAAGAAAAAATGAGCCAAAGGATGACCAAAAGCAAACACAACTGCCAGTTATTCAAGTCCTTGCAAACCAAATCTTGATGAACCATAGGGGTAGATAATATGCAGTGGTCTGCTGAAGCACAAGCACAAGCACATACAGAGTCAAGTCATCACAGTAGATAGGTTTATTCATTGAAAAGCGTAATCTATGCATACAATTAGGTCACCCATGACACTGCAATAATCTTAAATATAGTACAATATCTCAAGCAAATAAAGGAAGAACTTATATGAGCACACAAATAAAAGTTGCCAGAAAAATTATTTGTTGAGAAACCTAACTTAAAAAGCAACAGAATGAAAACTTGTAAGCTCTGTCAATTCTGCTTAGTGTTGCACAATAAAATGCTACTGGATACTTTAGGATGTGATTGACATCCATCTTTCCTCAACAACAATAATTCACCAATTCATGCAACTTACATTTCTTGATTCATTTCATCTTTGAGGCGGAAGCAAATATGCCAAAATCCATAGGCAAATGTACACAATAAAATTATCAGACTGCATTAAATACTGTATCTTCTCCACCTACACTTCTCATAAATGAAGTGATGCGAAAATGAAATCCCACAAAGTGAAGAGTAATATTACATGCCAAACGCATGATTCTATAGAAAACTTAAGCCCAACAATTAAGCTTCTACTATAACGCATTGATCACAATATCTAATCAAATCCAAAGCTGAAATCACAGCAAAGCTTACCTCATTGTTCACCTTCCCCTCAACATCATTACTCCTAATTGTTTTCCGAATCCAATAGAAGCCAAAAATAAACAGCAAAGCCCTCGTAAAAAACCTCCCAGTCTGCACAATCACCGCCCTCCTCCACCCGCCCATGTGCGCATAATCTTCCTGCTCATCCTCCCTGTTGGGAGCCTTTAACACCGTGCAAAGCCTACAAATTACATAATAAATTACTACTATACTCATCGAAGCCACTGCTCTAATCGGAACCAAGAAAATCAGGCCGAGCGCAAGGAACAATTTCTCGGGCCAAGGCAGCTCCCCCCGTCCCATTGTCCCGTACACATCGTGCCTCACATAAGCCGCATACTTCTTCTCCATCTCTTCAATATTAGGATTGGACACTTGGGATTGGATTTGGGGAGTGTTCGGATCGGATTTGAGGAGCGGGCGTTTATCGTCGATGGGCGTGGTGGATTCGGGTAGTGACACAGAAGGGGTTGGAGGTAGGGTTTTGAGCTCGGACTCCATTGTTACTGATATAAAATTTTGGGATTTTTTCTTCTGAATTTATTGGGTTGCCATTGTTGGTTTGAGGAGGAAAGAGTGTATTTTGTTTGGGATTTCTGGTTTGGTGGGTGAAGCGGACGCGGCAAGGAAGAGCGTGAGACCTTATATACGTCTTTGTGAAAATATTCAGTGGTTTACGTTAAGTTGTGTGAGGTCTCGGGTTTCAGCCGTTCGATTAAAAAGGACAAGAAAATACGGTCTCGATCAAACCTGCGAATATGGATCGGTGACATAGGCCCAAATTCAGGGTCCATATAGTTGGGTAGAAACCAGCAGAGCTGCAGAAGTATCGAGAGATGTTGTAATTAAGCCCATGTCCAAGGCCCATTTTTTTAAAGTCATTTTCAAATCGATATTCTTCCAATAAAATAATGAGGAAATTACCTAAAACAGTTATTTAGTTTGATGTTTCTAAAAATCAGGTTTTAACTTTATTTAATAAAAAAATAGGTTTTAATTTCACAATTAATATTAATAATGATATTTTAAATTAAATTAAT
>CAIGRH010020308.1:0-10632 GCA_903798295.1 Fraxinus nigra | reverse complement strand
GATATCCAATAGCTCAAAGAATTTCTTAAGAATTATCATATCCCGTAGAATTTAACATATTGACCTAATGGTCTATCCCGAAGGATTTAACATAGAAATTGACCCGAAGGCCTTATAGTATTTCGTGTCAAAATTTATATAAAAATCAAGAAAATAAGAATTTACCACTTTTGTATCATGTATTCTTACATCAATTGACACCCAATATTTAAATATTTGACCCAAATAAAACATAATTTCTATATATCATTTTAGTCCCTAACTTTCAAAACATCAAGATATAGCACACAAAATTTAAAATATATTCTTGAAAATTTTCGGGACATTACAATCTCCCCTTATTACATGTGCTGCAACGCTTAGTTGAAATTCCTAAGAGGAATATCAAAGCCCTACTCATAAGTAGGCCGAGCTGAGGTTGCATGTGCTGCAACACTTAGTGAAAATTCCTAAGAGGAATATCAAAAGCCCTATTCATGAGTAGACCGAGCTAAGATAAATATGTTTTAAATACTCAGTAAAATTTCCTATGTAGAGATTTATTGAAACTTATTTATAAGTAAAGGATCGAACTAAGGTTGTATTCGTCATTACGCTTAGTACGGTACCTTGAGAATGCGTTTTTAGTAAAGCGACATAAAGAAAAGGCTATATGCATTGCAAAATGCTTAAGTTTAGAAAAATGCATGAAATCATTGCTGAAATTAAGTATTTGACAAAGACGAAATTAAAGTTTCATTCAAAATCAAAAGCTACAAAAGTTGTTTAGAAATTCTTAAAGTTTTTAAACAAAATCTAAATTACATAAGAACTACTGGATTGGAGGTCTTGAGCTGGCGGGTCCTGAAGAGGCATGTATTCGTGAGATGTATCTTCTTCAGCGGGCATAATCCAAACTCCCGCCACTAATGACAGTTGCTTCAGCTCTTCTTTCTGCTCCTTATATGCCTCCGCCAAGAACTCAATGTCCCAATCTGGCCACTTTTTATTGATATACTTAATAATTTCTCCTAAGGCCAGGATATAGGCATCTTGAGCTAAAGTATCGAACTCTGGAGAAGCCTTCCATTCTTCCACTGCTTTAATAGCCTTTAGCTAAGCTATTTTACCCTTTTCACGACTGTTGTTGCCCTAGCTGTTGCTATGTCAGCTTTTTTTTTTTTCACTTTTAGCTCAGGCACTTGCCTTCTCCCCCATGACCTCAATGCTTGAACTTTGTCCATCAGCTTTTGTTCCTTGGTTAGACTAGCATTGAGTTCGTCTCCCATTATATTAAAGTGATCCTCATAATTCTTTTCTTTTTCAGCAAATGCCATCATTTCTGCTTCCACTTTCTCATAAACAACATTCATCTTATCCCTGAAAGCAAGCATTTTCTCGAGCTCAGCATTGGCCTATAAAAAAATAATAATAATGAAATTTGTGTTAAAAAGCACAATAATTATAAAAATAACAAAAACATATAACTTTACCTTTTCAACTACCGACATCATATGGAGGATTGTTCTGTGGTTATAGAGATGAGCTAAGATAACTTTTTTCCCAATGGGCATGTCAGCCACGAACTACTGCTCCCTATCATTCCAGCTCCTGCTTATGAGGAAAGTTGATTTCCTCAACGAAGTGGGCAGTGCAGCTATTGACTCCCTGGATAGAGAAGGAGCTCGGAGATAGTCTAGAAAGATCTCAGGTCGGCGCCCAATTAAACCCTCAATATTTGGCCTCTAAGGGTCAGGAGATTTATCTTGCGACCTCGAAGATGAAGTAGTGGTAGGGATCATAAGTGGGATAGGCTGAGGAGAATTAGGTAGCACTTTTGGAGTGGGTGTAGCAGAAGATTCCTCAGAATGGTGACTCTTCACAAGAGGTTGTTCGACCTCAACCTTGGTTTCCACCTCTTCAAGAACTTCTGTAGGTACCAATTTTTTTTTTCCTTAGCTGCTTCAGCTAATGCAGCCACTTTCATCGCTCTGAAGTTCAGCATATCTTGACCTTGACCTGAGGCAGAAGATGATAAAACATTAGTTCCAAAACTCGAAGTCAACAAAATCAACTAAACTCAAATTTATTTACGAGACGATGTGAGAGCTGAAGTTGGAGGTCGGCTCGATGTAGGAGCAGAAATAACAACTTGACTTGACGACGAGGTCTGAGGCACTGACTGAAGTAAACCCGCCTGGAATAAGGTTGTATCCGAAATTACAAACTTACAAGACCTTTGTCTGTTTGAGAGAGCTCGGATGGAGTCTGCTTATCTTTGAAGGACTGAGCTCAGATGACAAGGCCGGTAAACTGAAAGAAGGAAACGTTAAAGGATAAGAGGATAGTTTTCATTCAAAAGCCGAGGTAAAAGATAAAGGCAGTTATAACTTACATAAGGAATGATAGAGAGACTTGGGACTACATCTTCTCTATCCACCTCAGAAGGATGGAATTGCCAATCCCCTAGGACAAAGAAAAATTCTTTTTTCCATCCTTTAATTGGTGAAGGGGTGTCTAAAACTAATGGACCCCCCCTCCCCCGTCTTAGGCCTAACACTGGTATACCACCAACTAGTGTTCTTCTCGTCTTCTTTAAAGGTAAATAAAGAGTTGAGTTGAGAAACGTTTAGCTCGGGATGGCCTAATTACTTCTATAAAATCAAGGTTGCAATAAGAGTGCTCCATCCATCGGGGCAAAACTAGGTAGGGGCTATTCTCCTGGAAGAAAAGAATTGCCTGATTATTTTTGGAAAATGCAACCTCAGCCCAGCCTGGAGGACCACTGTGTTAAGAGCTACACATCTAGAAAGGGAAGCACTAGCTCAGTCAAATGAGGACGGTATTATTAATTCTATGGAACTAGGTATGCCGTACTTAGCCCTAATACTAGCCAGCATATCCCATGTAACCACATATCTAATGGAATCAACTCCCCACTCCTGAATCACATTCTCACTACCTACCTATGACCTTTCCTCCCTCACTTTCCTTCATTGTTCCATGCTCATAGGAAAATTAGATGGTTGTGGAAAGAAAAAAGCAATTGGGATAGAAGTTAATACTTCCTGACAATTCGAACTAGCTGATGAGGGATTAGTAAACGAAGAAGAAGAAGAAGAAATATTTTCTTCTTGATTATTACCTCAGGATTGTACCTAAGATTTGTCCGAGCTTATATTAAAAAATCTAGAAAAAATATGTATATAAATCACAGAAATAACAAAAGGTATTCTTGGTGAAAGGGAATACCTAAACAAAGCCGACCTCACTCAGAAAAAAGAAAACAAGAAGGAAATTTTCTAGAGAGCAAAAGTGTGGAAGTTCAAAAATGTAAAAAGTGAAAAAATGAGAGAGAAAATAGTCATTTAAAGGGTCAGAATGCCAAGAGCTTTAATTTGAATCATCCGAATAAAGTAATAAATAAGTAAATGGCTGAAATTAAAATCTTTTGGGAGAAAGAACATATTTGCCATACAGCTCACATATAAACTATTTTGTGACATGTGTCCTCTGCATTTATTGAAGTAATTATTACAAAAAGTTGGAAAATGTGCCAATCGATCTCAAAGGTCAGTCCCCATCTAGGTCGACACTGACCTGAGGGGTAACTGTTGATAATCGATCTCCGAGGTGATTAAGATCAGGTTATACCACGTCATCAGTAGGTGCTATGTTAAGCTCAGATGCATGAGATTGGCTTGGATGATAAATGCCTTCTGTGAGAAGCCTGTATAGTATTTCAAGACAAAAAAAATATAATAATTAGGGATCACTGGCAGAATATATGAGTTACCAATCATAGAATCACACTGGGAAGGGTCTCACATCAACGCCCACATAATTCTCCAATNCCAATTAAAAATGTTAGCTTCCTTCTCTAAGTCATGCATAATTGCTAGGGACCAGTTGCAATTAATGCTCAAAATGAATCTGACAGAATCCACCTCGACAACCAATCTTACTGCACCAACAATTGTACTTCCTCAGCTCGAAATTACAGTGAAAAGACAGGGGAGGCAGTACACATGGATATTTTCCCTATAAAAGGACGATCGAAGTCTAGAAGGAGAAAAAATGTGGATACAAGCATATACAAACTCTTTAGCATCTTCTCATATTTCAAATATCTCATATCATTAGGAAGGGAGAATTATTGTATTACATTGCTGTAAACACTTGGTCATTACAACAAGAAATTCGCGTTCACTCCTTGAGTTGGCTTGAATTTAGCTTATCCAATTTTTAACATCAACACCAATGTTTCCAATTCCAAAAAAAACTTCCTTTTGCATTATCTCCGAATGTGACATTATCTCCATCATTTACTTTGAAATTGATAATAACACTCTATCCCTGGTCATGTGTCTTGAGCATCCACTATCCAAGAACAATTTTCTCTTCATCTTCTTTGGCTCCTACAAAAATAATTCAATTTTTTTTTATCTTTGGTGTCCATACAAGTTTGGGTCCTTGGTAAATAGTTTTAGTGGATTCTCGAATCCACTTATTCTTACTTTCGAAGTGTAGTCTCCTTTTGGTTAGACAATTATATGCAGTATGTCCATCTTTATTGCAAAAGCTACATGTAGTTTTTGAAGAATGAGTGTTTGAAGCTTTGGTGGATAGATTTTTGAAAGATTTTTGTTTTAAAAATGGTTTATATCTGATTTCTCGTTTATCGAACATTCTTGATCACCAAGCATTAAATCAAAATTCTTCTTATATTGAGTAAATTTACAAATAATATTAGTTAAGTCTTCAACTTTTTCTTTCGAGGAAGATTTTTCTTTAATTAATAAGTCATAATCAACATTTTCCTTTTGAGTTTCTAAAATTTTCTTTATTTCACTTTTCAACAAGTAGTGCTTCTTTTTTAAAAATAGAGTGATTAAAAGCAAGCTTTTCAAATTCCTCAAGAATTTCATCATAAGAGGTAGATAAATCATCAAATGAACATTTTTCAATAGAGTTTGTCTCATCTTTCATAGCTATGAAGCACATATTGGTATTTTCTTTTTGACTATCATTTTCATCACGATCATCATCGTCGCTCTCATCCCATGTTGCTTGAAGTGCCTTTTTCTTGATATTACTCTTCTTGTTTGGACACTCGGTTCTCTTGTGACCGAGTTTGGCACAATCATAGCAAATGATTTTCTTACTTTTTTCTTTTGAAATTCTCGATTATTTTAAAAACCTCTCCATTTTTTTTAACAAGAATGACTAGATCATCGAGTTCTTCATTACTCATATATTTACTTGTAGTTCCTTCTTCGATTGCCGATTTAAGAGTAATTTCACGCTTATGACGCTTCTTCGATTCCTCTTTGATTTTTCTCGTTTTCTCCTTACTCGACATTGTTGAGCTCATATGTCATCAATGTTCTTTTTCTCTTGAAGTGCTTTCATCAACTATGGATTTAAAAGAAATTTGGTGCATTTCCTTATCTTTACTTTTCATTGTTTTCTCTTTTGTGTCGGTGCGATTTAGCTCATATGTCATCAATGTTCCATAAAGTTCTTCCAAAGGATATGAGTTGATATATTTTATATTTTCTATCAATGTCCTTAATGAGCTCCATTCTTTCGATAATGACCTAAGTATTTTACTTACAAATTCACTATTAGTAAATTTTGAATCAAACCCTCTGAGGCCATTAAAAATATTGGTGAAATGAGTAATCATGTCAACTATAGGTTCATCTTGTTTTATGAAGAAGTTCTCAAATTCTTTAACCAAGAGATTAATTTAGTTTCCTTTACTTTACTAGTGCTAACATGAGTAACTTCAAATGTATGCAAAATTTCATATGCGGAATCGCACATACTAATATGAATAAATTCATTTTTATCTAAGGCACAATAAAGTAGATTTTAGGTTCTAGCATTCAAGAATAACTTTCTTTTATCATCTTCGTCATATTCCTTCTAAATTTTGGAATGGTTTGATCAGGTTTGCTATCAATTTTAATAATCTTGGTAAGGACATAAGGACCATATTCAATAACTTCCCACATATTATAATCTATTGATTGAATGTATATCATCATCCTAGCTTTCTAATAATTATAAGGCACATCAAAGAAAGGATGATGATTAGTGGAATGCCCCTCAAGATTTTGAACATTCTAGTTAGTAATTACTCAAGATTGTAGAATTTTAATTCTAAAATGAGTACCTTGTTCTAATATCAATTGATAGCCAAAGAATGACTAACCAAGAGGGGGTGAATTAGTTATTAGAACTTTGGTAAAGACCAAATAGGTAAATTCAAATGATAAGCACAAATATAAACCTGATAAGTAAAATGGAGAGATGATGCAAACGATATAATTGTCGAGGTTCGATTCAAAGCAATGATCTATATCCTTCGTTACCAACTTCTTGAACAAGAGTAATTGTCGAGGTTCGATTCAAAGCAATGATCTATATCCTTCGTTACCAACTTCTTGAACAAGAGTAAGGCCTTTTCAATATGTTGATTGACTTATGGTGCAATTCAACCATTTACAACGATTTCGATGACTTACAAACTAGGAGTACCAATCCTTATATAACGTTGAGCTTTATGATACCTCAACACGACCCTCAAATTTAAAAGAAGTTGATTTTACAATTTGGAACTTCTCTATTAATAAACGATATATCAAATTAAGTACCAAGAGAGAAATATGTTAACACTTTAATAAGTACCAATGAATAAAGCTCCAGTGTTAGGTGAGAAAAAGTTAGATGAGTGGAATAATTTTCAAAAGTTAATTCAATCAAAAGTTTTTCAAAACAAATGATTTGATAAAGATAAATCAATGTAGTTTTGCTCAAAATATCTCAGATAAATGCTCTCAAAAGTGTTGTATTGAACGTAAAGTGAAATGATATTATAGCAGTCAAAACACCAAAATTCCAGACCAAGCGGATGACACATCCGGATGTCCGCATACTAAACTGGACAACCCAACTAGCTGTTGTTCGTCGGAATTCAGAATGGTTAAAAATTCTACCGTTTGATGAACCGCTTGGTCATTTATTTTCCCGAATTTTCTCTTTCTTTGTTGTTTTGAAAATGTAGGCTTTTAAACACCCTTTTTACTTAATTTTTTAAGGTAAGTAATACTTGTAAAAGATTTAAATGGTTGAAATTCTTACTTTTTAAAAATAATTTTTTATGTAAGCTGTTACGGGCCTACACAGACCCGCCACGTCTCAGGGAAAGTGATCTCCATCACGCCACATGGATGACAAGGTGATTATGCATAGGACAAACCTATGTAGACCCTATCACCTCGTCCATCGCATGACATGAAATGTGATCTTCATCGCGCCAAGTAGTGGACGAGGCAACTACGCATAAGACGAACTAGAACGCCTATCCAAAAGGAGAACTAGACTCATCCGCGAATCACATTGGATGGAAAGGCCCGCACTCCACATCTACAAAGAGCCTTCAATACGCGCTAACCTACAGATTGATAGATTGATACCTAGGATGGGTCGACCCCTAAGGATCTCATGCCATGTGTCCTCTCATCTAATAGCTTTTCTCTACCCACCCTTAGTATAAATATTTTCACGTTGTGCCTGAAAAGGGGATCTCGATACCATGAAATTGGTAACTTAAGCATTCATAATATTACTCCACCCTTAGAAATATACACTTATCATTTTACTCTATTTCTCAACCACCTCATGATGATTGTTTAATCATCGGTGACCATATTCAGGTTGACCTGAACTAACTTGACCGTCGAGTGCTCGCGGCCGCTTCCAACCCCACTGGAAAAGACCATAAGTGACTAATGTCATGCCATCGTGTGCAGGGAAGGAGCCGACGTAAAGACTTATCCTATTGGCCACGTGTCTAAGCTATTTTTCGAGATCAATAGATTGACACCATCTGTGGGAAACTTACTTTAACCACGAGTCTTCCTACGAAAAAGCTTGTTTGAATATTCGGTTGATATCCTCCCCTGAAAAAGGGATTGATTCTTGGAAAGGAAATTATCACTTCGAATCATGAATTCCAGTGCGAAGGGTGAATCTAGGGAGAACAAGGGATATCTCTAAAGAAGAGATCATCTGGACAAATATCACGCAGCAGCAACCTCATCACTGGCATCGCAGGGGTGGTTGAACTGTCGCACAACTAACTGTCGAGGTGGCCCATATGGTCGCCAACATGAGGACCATATCAACCCAAAATGCAGCTATACAGGAGCTCCTCATGCATGTACAAAATCAAGGTGGTTTTCAGGCCTTGCTAAATCCTCAGCAATCACCACATAGAAGAACTGAAGCAGAGTCTTAGAGAAGAACTCGTGTGAGCCTCCAAGGAGAAGTCCCCATTAAAAGAAAGTAGGAATGGACACTTCCAATTACACTGTCGCCCAGTCGATGAAATTATACTTGTTACTCATTGGCTTCTTCCATTTTCTTAAGTGGTTAAACATTAGCTGCAAGTATACTTATTACTCATTAGCTCATTCCATTTTCTTAAGTGGTTAAAATTGGCCGATGCGATTAAACTTGTTACTCATTGGCTCCCACCATTTTCTTAAGTGGGTAAGATTAGCCGATACGATTATACTTGTTATTCATTGACTCCCTCCATTTTCTTAAGTAGTTAAGATAAGCCGACGCGATTCTGCTTGTTACCCATTGGCTTCTTTCATTTTCTTAAGTGGTTAACTTTGGTCGATGCGATTGTCTAATTAGGTGAAGTGATTGATTTGTGCAAGAAATATAAAGCGACAGTACTTGATAAAGAGGAGAAATTCCATTAAGTACGAATTGGGCCGAGACCATTACAAGGAGAGAAGAGAAAAAGTACAAAAGCTCATAATCTACATTTACAATTGCTCCTACCCATTTCTCTTGAAGAGCCTCCTCCTCCTCCTTATTGACTACGGGCTAACCTCCAGTGGGGCCACCAAACTCCTCTTCCAAGAAGTTGATGTCCAGCTCAGGATATCTCTCACATAGATAAGACGTAATCTCATATGCACTGCATAAAGCCTATTAATTGGCAAAGTCATCATACTCCGACGTTTTGTCGAAGTTGTCCTTATAATTTTGGATAGTCGCTTCTTCAAATATCTTCACTTTGGCCTTTAGAGAGTAAATCTCCTCCACTTGGGCCTTAGAGAGCATCCTTAGCTTGACCTTTTGTTTGTTCGCCTCTACCAAAGCCGTAGAGACGAGTCGTTGATGCTCGTTGGATTGGTCGACCATCTTAGTAAGAGCAACCGCGTGGGAAACCGACTCATGCAGCTTATTCCTTAGCCGATTTACTTTAACTTCAGCTGAGTCTAACTTCGAAGTGGCCTCAATCCATTTCTCTTCGACCTCATCTCGCTCCTTCTTGGCTTTGGCCACTTTAGCCTCCTAATTGGACAAGGCCTCCAGCATTGTCTCCAAATCCTCATTTTTCTTTTGGAGGCCTCGGACCAGATCCTCTGCCACGGTTCCTAGACTTAATGCCCTAGCCACACAAGCATTAATTGCAGCCAGGAGGTCCTCAATCTTGCATGATCTTACGACATGATCTTGCTAGTCCTCGGTCCAATACTTGCTATGGACTCTGGCAACAGAGGCAGTCTCCAGTAGGAGCATCTCCAGCACGGCATCGGGAAGGTCTTCTGCTTTGCTCCCCAAAAAATCAGTCACCTTGCTCTGAGCTGGAGGATTTGTAGGCCTCTTTAGCCTCTTCTTGGCGGGCCCTCGGTATAATATGTAGTAATAGGCACTATGGCCTTTGGAATCGCAGAAGGGTCTGCAATAGTAACCTCGGTTTGAACAAGATGAGGAGGAGGTAGGGATGTTTTTGCCTTCGGGGCAGAAGTAGAAACCCTTATCGAGCCATCCTTTTTTTTGGGCCACTAGGGAGGCTCCTTCATTTACTTCATCCTTCTGCTGATCCTATCTCTTCGACTGCTTCTTGTAAGCAGATGAAGAGGTCTTCAACATCCTAGGCTCTGCCACACTTCGACGGATCGTGGCGAAATCTAGCTTCAATGATTTCTTTTTGTCAAAGTTCTAAGCAGAAGAAAAAGAAATAGTCAAGTATCTTCAAAAAGAAAGAGGTGTTTAAAAATCCGAGGTAAAATCTTTACGTTGACTCGCTATTAAGCCGTGCAGTGTGAAAGAGGTGTTCTTGTCAATTAGCTCGTTGAAACTACTCTCTGGTAGAGGCGTGTGGTAGATCTGGCTGATTATGTCCTACTCTTCCTCGAATATCTCACACTTCCGAAGGGAACATGCAATCAACAAAAATATTAAAACCATAAGAAAAACTGTTAAAATAAAATCACCTCAGGAAAGGGACTTACTGTTGATAGAGTAGAAGGTGGGGATGGTGAGAGGCGCCATGGGATCGTTCTCCTTGGTGTCCTACTTCCCGACTGCCCAGAACTAGGAGCTCTTCCAACTTTTGATTGAAGTGGGCAACCCGACCACAAACGAGGAGTGGGACCCCCATGGAGCCAAGTAGTACCAACATTTGTTCTTCTCACCCCCCGCCGTATTCTTCGGGAAGTAAATGGAGTGGAACACTCTAAATGGTATGTCTACCCCGATGCTAGCCCAACACTATAACATCCATGATCCCACCATTTGGGATCATAAGTTCAAATTATCCAGGATGACGGTTATTGA
>CAIGRH010020296.1:0-10874 GCA_903798295.1 Fraxinus nigra | reverse complement strand
TTTGAACCTGATTTTTTAAAATTAATCTTTAAACACCTGATTTTTTATAATTTCCCTTAAAAAATCACCTAGAAATCCATCAAATCGGCCTGTTTAGAAGGAGCTCGTGACCCACTACCAATTTTTGCCCTTTTGTAGGTTTTTCAATTTAAACTTTTTACACTTTCATATTGGCCCCCAACACTCAAATGAAATGCCCATAAATGAATAATGAATTGTCTGCTGATTGTATAGATTCGCCTCCTTTCAAATTAGAGAAAAGCTTTCGACGTGGGATACATATTCGATTGCCCATAAAAATTATTTTTCAAATTATTGCCTGTTGGCTTTCAATTTTTTAATTTGATTTTGGCCAACAAATTAAGTAAAAATTTTTCAAATCAATCCTTTTATTTTTTTTTAATTTTTAAATTTAACTTAAAATTCACTTCATTATTAGCAAAATAATGTTGAGACATTCTTTTCTATAAGCTCAAATGATTTAAATTTTAACAAAGTAAAATTATTTCAATAAATTAATTCGTAGTTCTTGAAGTGTCGAGACTAACTGTGTAATAATAAATTTAATTAAAAAAATTAATTTGTACTTAATTTGAATTGATAGTATGTTTTTTTTTAATATAAAAAAAAACATTGTAGTTGGAACATTTTATTATTTTTGTGTATTTATTTAAAGAAATGATACCTGACCGACTTCTCACAATAGTGGGGTTCTCACAATAGTGGCCCCCCACTATTGTGAGACCCCCCAATGGGCCCCACTATTGCGAGAAGCCGGTCAGGGGGTTGTCCTCACTCCCACCATTGTGAGAAGCTGGTCAGGGCCCCCCGGTACAATTAGCATTTCTTATTTATTTATTGCATAATGTTTGATTTCAATTGAACCTTTTTACCCCGATTGTTGACCTTTTTCGAGTTGATTTTCAAAACATTGGTGGATGGAACAGTTGTTTCGGTGTTTGCTATTTAGGACGTTTCTATTATAATTGATAAGTTAATATGGTGATTTAATAGGCTATACGTACAATAATTCAGTGAACTTATCAATCAAGTCAAAGCATCAGGCCTAATAAGTAATGTGCACCCACTTCCATAGTTGACAAAACCATTGGAAGATTCAAAAGTCAACATTAATCTTTTTATGGTTCGTACAACATTACAAATTATTTTTCAAATCGAATATCAACCGTATCTGGTCATGTAATGTCATTTGAGAAATTCAATTGGCTCTTTTCCTTTAAATTATAATATAGATTTATTGCCCTTATTAATAGCGACTCATTTACTCGACAAAAGAACAAATATGTGGTGGATATTTATTTCAATAAATATTCTTTAATTTTGTGTTGACCACCAAATTTGACGAGACTCAATTACCAACGAATTCCAACTCCTATCATATTTACATTTATGTTACCTAAACACTTGGATACATGTTACACTGTGTAATATCGTAGCTCCGATATGCAACGACAGCCCATGCACTCCGTTGTCTAATGTTCGATGGTTGAGAGATTGGGCTCGTACCCATTTTTTCGAAGTTTGGATAATTACGACACGTAGTTATTGTATTTTGGAGGATTGATAGGCGATAACTCTTTTTTGTGCATTTCATTTTCTTTATCGTATCAATTTGTCGTGGTCAACTATCTATAACAACTGTAACTATTCACGATATGTACTTTTTTCAATCTCGTGCTTTCTCTTTTCTTTTCGACATGTGCATTAGAAATTGAACTACGAAGATAGAGAAGAAGAAAAGACTAGCATTGTTTTGGAATCTGTATAAGGCTAGTTTGGATTGGCTAATTGGGCGAAAATCTCGAGAATGCAAAGATCTTCTCGAATATTTATTTATTCTTCATTATATTTCACGACTCCACTCATTTTAATAATGAATAATTATACAAGTAGAGTCAAATATTTATAAAATTATATTATCTGGAGATAATTTAATTATTTAATTAGGAAGAAGTGTCATCTGGACAGTCCACATGCCTAGGATAGATCTACAATTATGGAAGTTAAATAACCTTTTTATTAATGTTGTAAGCAACCGACCAACTTGTACGATTGGTAGCAAGTCAATACAATTATTTATTATTCTCTCTAATATTTATTTTTTCATCCTGGTTTTGTCAATCTTTTTCGGAAATTATTTATGACCCGTTCGGTAGAGATTAAAATCGAATTAAAATTGAAAAATTAGCTATTATTATTGACTTTTATTAGACGAGTGAGATCCAATATAATTGAACAATATTAAGAAACAAAGAAATCTGAAATGTTTATTTATTGTTCTATTTTTAGTATAATCTTAGTTAGCCCTCATTTGATATAAATAAAAATCAGATTTTTAGTAGATTTCGATAATAATTAATGAAATGTGTGATTGAAAAATTATGAATTTCATCTTATCAAAATTAATTATTGAATTTAACTTATAATTTCAATAATCTAAAAAAATGAACAAAAATAGTGGCTGGTATATACTAAGGGTTTGAGCCCCATTTTTATCGAGAATATATTTTGTAATAATGATTTTTATTTTTTTGGAGAACGTGTAGTTAAAAAGTAGTTTTTTTTTAAAAAAAAAATTACGTGTAAAATTAATTTATTGAGAGAACGTATAATTAATAATAAATTTTAAAAAAAAATGAATTTATGTCGTAGAATATACGAAGGGCTAAAATTCTTGAGGTTAGCAACTTTTAATTCGTTTACGTCAAATTGTCAAATTTTTGGCAGCAGCCAATCACGGGACTGTTTTAATTATGTGAAAATGTATCCGTAAGTGTAGCATTGGTCTTCCACGCATGAAACAATTGGCAAACAAAAATAAAAGCATCTTCAGAGGAATATTCTGTAGTTGAAAAGTGACAACAAAGCGAAACTTTTGACTAATAAATATCAGAAAGTAAAGTAAATACTCGGACAGCACTCTATGAGTCCACAGTGAATACAAGCCACATATTTTTATTTTATTTTTTTAAATATTTCTCTCTTGAAGTCTTTTCTCATATTTATTATTTTCTGATAAATAGATTAACAAAATATATGAATTTTGAAAAGGAGAAAACCCAAAAAATACTTGGGAAAATTATGATCACATTCCTCGACCTTGAAAAATAAGGTTCTAAGTCCGTCAACTAGTTAAGGGCCTGTTCGACAGATATTAAAATAGAATTAAAATTAAAAAATTAGCCGTTATTATTAACTTTTATTAGACGAGTGAGACCCAACAACGATCGTATTTTCAATTTAAATTGAATTTTAATCTCTACCGAACGAGGTCTAAATATGTAAAACCGAGTTTTCTTTCGATCGAAATTATCAATGTACACGTTAAAATCGTTTCGAACTTCACGTGACTTAGAAAAATAGTATCGTCTTTCAATCCGATTCAACTGAAAGTCGTGTATGATTTTAATGTGCACATTGATGATTTTGGTAGTTGAAGACCAAGATTAGTAAATTTAACTATGTTAGAGACCTGTAATGTCACTTATGAAAGTTTTGAATTCTTAACTACGTTATGTAAAAGGTTGGAGCGTCAAGGCATAATTATCCCAAAATATTTGGAGAACAAATGGAAAAAGTAAAGGGAGAATAATTTGGCATTAAACTAATTTTTCTAAAATTATAATCTGTGTCATCCCCCGAAAATAGTTCTTTACAAATTCTTCCTCTCTTCTTGCTCTGTCCTATATATAGCTGTCTTATGCAGAGCATTGGATCACGACACTCCCTCTCTCTACCTCTGATCCCCTTCCATCAAGGAATTCAGAGAAACAGAGGCCCGGAATTGAGGTACGGTATCAAGAACTTTTACACGAAAGTTTCAATTTCTGGACCCCTAGAAAAAGAAAAAGAAACCATCATCTTCAAATGCAACCCCATTTTTGCACGAGCTGCATCTCTGTTGTTTTCTTTTGATTGGCTAATATTTTAGATATTTCATTTTTCAGTGTAACTTTGTGGGTCGGGATCAAAATTTAGGGCCTGTTTGTCTCCCTTATTTTTTGGAGAATGCATGGTTGAAAACTAAAGTAATTTTACTGGTTTGTGGGTAGAATATTTGATTGAGTGAATAAGTGGTGGAGATCGTTTAAACAGGGCCTTACTTTCACTTTGATTTCTATCAAATTCGTGATTGTCGCTGCCTTTTCTCATCTTTTGCAAGGTCTTTGCCTGTTTCAGTCCATTTCCGGATTCAATTTGGGTTTAAGAGAAAAGAGTGAAGAATTTGATGGCCAATAGGAATTTGGAGAAATTGGCATCAATTGATGCCCAATTGAGGCTTTTGGTGCCTGGGAAAGTGCCCGAGGATGACAAGCTCGTTGAGTATGATGCTCTGCTTTTGGATCGTTTTCTAGATATTCTTCAAGATTTGCACGGAGAGGATCTCAAGGAAACGGTATACATTTTTTTATTTACTGATTTCTGGAATTGGAACTTTGATTTGTATGTTTTAGAAGTACCTTTTTTTTAATGTCAAACGTTTGGTCTTGACATTGATAACCGTTTCAACACTACTGATGTTGTAATTCATCAGCGTTGCTAGGCGATTTGTATTTTGATAAATCTTCACATCCTTCGACAACATTGGACAAATTTAAGGAAGAAAATGAACTTAAAATCTAATTCAGTTATAAACGGCTAGTGCTACCCACTTCTGTGATCGAACTTGCGCTGCAGTTCTAAGAAGCAAAATTGAAGACTTACAAAAAAGCAAGCTGGTGAACACCAGTTTTTGTCTTAATTTTGGTTGATTAAACTATATATATATATTTTGATTTCACTAGTTGTTTTGTGGACCAGTGTAGCAATGTCATTTTTTAATATCCACGATAAATATAGGTACAAGAGTGTTATGAACTTTCTGCCGAGTATGAAGGTGGCAAGCATGATCCGAAAAAGTTAGAGGAGCTTGGAAATGTGTTGACTAGTTTGGATCCGGGGGATTCAATTGTAATTGCAAAAGCATTCTCTCACATGCTTAACTTGGCCAACTTGGCTGAGGAAGTTCAGGTTGCTTACCTCCGGCGGAACAAAAAGAAAAAGGGTGATTATACTGACGAATGCTCTGCAACTACTGAATCAGACATTGAAGAGACTCTTAAGAGACTTGTGGTTGATTTAAAGAAGTCCCCACAAGAAGTTTTTGATGCATTAAAGAATCAAACTGTGGATTTGGTGTTTACTGCTCATCCAACTCAATCTATTCGAAGATCGTTACTTCAGAAGCATGGGAGGTTTGTTTTGCTGATAATATGTTTATTGGGTTACACACTCAAGATTCGTATAACTTGCTCGGTTTTGATACGTACCATTTGAAACTTTCTACCTGCTCAACTTTTCTAACTTCTTCTTATCCAGAATTCGAGATTGCTTGGCTCAGTTGTATGCCAAAGACATCACACCTGATGATAAACAGGAGCTTGACGAGGCTTTACAGAGGGAGGTAAATATTGGGTGCTGCATTAATTATTTCTGCAACTTCAGATTATACTCCTGGATGCATATAGATTTTCTTTTAATCTTACACCCCTGATATTCCCCAATTAGCATCTGTTTGCATCTTAGTTTCTTTAATGTGGAAATCAATATTCCCCAATTAGCCTTTGTCTTTGTACAATGGGAGTTTCTCAACCTAGACTTATCATCATATCAAATTTCTCTTTCAAGTTATTCAAAATGACATGGTAAAGAATTGTCTTCATTTCCATGCCAGTTGTAAATTATTGAAGAACAATATGCCTTTCGAGATTTGATTGGAAGTTATGTGCCTTCTATTCATTCAAATCAATCTTGAAGCAGTTTCTGCTTTCTACTGCAATAAGTGCATAATTACTTTGCAATTTCAAGTTTTTTTAGTTACAAGTTAGGTGCATCATTCTATATTTATTGAAGAGGTCTTTCTACTATGTGTGGCTTTCCTTCTCAGGATAATGATCTTAAAAGTTACAGTTCCGTACCAGATGATCGATGCTCTATATTTTTTAATGTACATATACACTTGTCAGGAATGCACTGAATCAGTGACCAGATTAACTCAAAACAGCTTACCTTTTTGTTGTGTGGAACATGAACACGTTATTTTCCATTAAATTGAGTTCTTAATTATTTGTAGTTTGATTTTTGTATTTTCCATACAGAGCATGATTCTTCTCGAATTACAGTAACATTGTGTACGTTGAAAAGCTTAAGTTTGAGATTTGATGTTTGGAAGACGCTCCAGGAAACAGCTTGCTTATAGTGTTGATGTTGTTTTATCTTCTATTTAATTGCAGATTCAAGCTGCCTTCCGAACAGATGAGATACGAAGGACTCCTCCTACCCCACAAGATGAAATGAGAGCTGGAATGAGCTACTTCCATGAGACAATCTGGAATGGCGTGCCAAAGTTTCTACGCCGTGTTGATACAGCGCTTAAGAATATTGGGATTAACGAACGTGTTCCTTACAATGCCCCTCTAATTCAATTTTCTTCTTGGATGGGTGGAGACCGTGATGGTATAATCCTTATTGTTCAAGACCCATCTATTAGATAGTGTCACAAATTAGTTAGAATATAGGAAACAGAACATATCCTGTTCAAAGTTTTAACGCTTGTTTAAGTAAATTTATCATTTCCATACATTGTTGCATTCGTTGTTTGGTTGTTATATATAGTGTATGACTTTCTAACAATAGGAATAACATTTTATTGTAATTTCAAAGAGACGTAGCATAACATTCCCCTGTTTTTTAATGCTTTACATCCATGTAAAATAAAATGCAGGCAATCCAAGGGTAACTCCCGAGGTCACGAGAGATGTTTGTCTATTGGCTAGAATGATGGCTGCTAAGTTGTACTATTCCAAAATAGAGGATCTCATGTTTGAGGTATTCAATAATCAAATAACTAAATTCACATGAGATTTTTTCAGCTTCTAGTCTGTAATCAATGTTATGTTACCTTTTTTCTAATTCCCCTACTTTTTCCAGTTGTCTATGTGGCGTTGCAGTGATGAGCTTCGTGTTCGAGCGGATGAACTCCATATCTCTTCAAAGAGAGATACGAAGCATTACATAGGTAATCTGTGTACTCTCCAGTCAATATTAGATACAATTTTATAATTCTTTTCTCCAGACATCCCACCTCTTCATATAATTATGGATTTAAGAACCAGAGGCTAATTTAATGGAGGCTTTTGATATTTATTTTTACTCTCTCTCTCACTTAAGTTCAAAATGACCCTAATGACCCTTCTGTCATGCAGAATTTTGGAAACAAGTTCCACCCAACGAGCCCTATCGTGTCATTCTTGGTGATGTGAGAGATAAGCTCTATCAGACACGCGAGCGTTCTCGTCATTTATTAGCCCATGGAAAATCTGACATTCCGGAGGAGGCAACTTACACCAATGTCGAGCAGGTATTTTTTCCTTCATCTTCCAAATTAACCACTGACAAGTGCATGTGCACAAGTAAAAACCAATCCTATAGCATGCATTAATCTTCCCATCCTGACAGAACATTCTCTTAAGCATGAAAATTTGAAGTTCTTCAGTCTCCACACATGCTTGAACTCAATGTCTGCGTGGACTTGCATGCGTCTGCAATTCTTTTTCATTGCAAATGCAAGCATTTATATTATTCGCGCATTTGCATTTTAAATTACTAGGTTCCAAATAGTGAATTCTTTTAACCCAGATATGTAAACAACGTGCTGAATCAATTTTACACTTTATGCAGTTCTTAGAACCTCTCGAGCTCTGCTACAGATCCCTTTGTGCTTGTGGGGACCGGCCCGTAGCTGATGGAAGCCTTCTGGATTTCCTAAGGCAAGTTTCCACCTTTGGGCTCTCACTTGTGAGACTTGATATAAGACAAGAGTCGGACAGACACACTGATGTCCTGGATGCCATTACCAAACACTTGGAAATTGGTTCATATCGAGAATGGTCAGAAGAGCGTAGGCAGGAATGGCTGCTATCTGAACTTAGTGGCAAGCGACCCCTCTTTGGACCAGATCTTCCAAAAACTGAAGAGATTGCTGATGTTTTGGATACATTCCATGTCTTAGCAGAACTCCCACCAGACTGCTTTGGAGCATATATTATTTCTATGGCTACAGCACCATCTGACGTGTTAGCAGTGGAGCTTCTACAGCGTGAATGCCATGTGAAGACCCCATTAAGAGTTGTTCCACTTTTTGAGAAATTAGATGATCTTGAAGCTGCTCCTGCTGCTGTTGCACGGCTTTTCTCTATCGATTGGTACAGAAATCGGATTAATGGTAAGCAAGAAGTCATGATTGGGTACTCAGACTCCGGCAAAGATGCTGGTCGTCTGTCGGCAGCCTGGCAACTGTACAAGGCTCAGGAGGAGCTTATCAAAGTTGCAAAGCAGTACGGAGTGAAATTGACTATGTTCCATGGTCGAGGTGGGACAGTTGGAAGAGGAGGTGGCCCCACTCACCTTGCTATATTGTCCCAACCTCCAGATACTATACATGGATCTCTCCGTGTCACGGTTCAGGGAGAAGTTATTGAGCAATCGTTTGGGGAGGAGCACTTGTGTTTCAGAACACTCCAACGGTTTACTGCTGCTACACTTGAACATGGGATGCATCCACCTGTTGCCCCTAAACCCGAGTGGCGTGCACTTTTGGATGAAATTGCTGTTGCTTCCACAGAAGAGTACCGCTCAATTGTATTCAAAGAACCCCGGTTTGTCGAGTATTTCCGCCTTGTGAGTAACTAAAATGATGCGTCATATTTTTTCTTTTTCTGCAAGGATGATCACTAATTTGATATCAGTTAGAATAACGAAAACTTTTTCTTCATCATTTTAGGCCACACCAGAGTTGGAGTACGGTAGGATGAATATTGGTAGTCGCCCATCGAAGCGGAAACCAAGTGGAGGCATTGAATCACTCAGAGCTATTCCATGGATCTTTGCCTGGACTCAGACCAGATTTCATCTCCCTGTTTGGCTTGGTTTTGGAGCAGCATTTAAATATGCACTCCAAAAGGACATTAAGAACCTCAAAACGCTACAGGAAATGTACAACGAATGGCCTTTCTTTAGAGTCACTATCGATCTAGTTGAGATGGTGTTTGCCAAGGGAGACCCTGGTATTGCTGCTCTATATGACAAACTCCTCGTTTCAGAAGATCTTTGGTCATTTGGTCAGCTTTTGAGGGCAAACTACGAGGAAACAAAGAGTCTTCTGCTCCAGGTAAGGCCTTCAGAAAATCTAAAATTGTGAAATTTTGGTTGATTTTTGTTCATTTTATTGCTCTAAATCAAGTGCTGGAGATTATTTTGATTTGAGTTATTCCACTTTTGGTAGATTGCTGGACACAGGGATCTTCTAGAAGGAGACCCCTACTTGAAGCAACGACTTCGTTTGCGTGATTCGTACATTACAACTTTGAATGTGAGCCAGGCTTACACTCTTAAGAGAATTCGTGATCCAAACTACCACGTGAAGTTAAGGCCTCATATCTCCAAAGATTACATGGAATCAAGCTCGGCTGCTGAACTTGTGAAGTTGAACCCGACAAGTGAGTATGCCCCTGGATTGGAGGACACCCTCATCTTGACCATGAAGGGTATTGCTGCTGGGTTGCAGAACACCGGTTAACTTTAGTTTGTTTCTTTTATCCTTCTGTATGAGAGACTTCCACGGGATTTTATCGAATATGTTGTGATTGGCTATCTGTTCGGTTCCGAGGTGGATCTGGTCACTCCTTGAAAGCGAACTTTTTATATTTATGCTAGAACACCGTTATGCTGAATACAATCAGCTTTGATCAATGTTGAGGATTACTATCTTGTACCTTTCAATAACAATGTTGCAATGGAATTTATCCTTTTATCTATCACGCATTTAGCCCAAGTTTGGTTGATAAAAATTATATTTTCAGTGAATTTTAATAAAAATTGATGAAATATATGATTAAAAAATTGGGTTTCATATGAATTTGAGAAAAATAGAGTTTTAAAAAAGGGAGCCAAACATGACTTGAAGAACAAATTAGGTGACTTAAATAATGATGTAGGCTCAATCACGTGGTTTGATTTTTCACGGGTGACTCGTTGAACTGGAATGGAGGTTTCCCTCGTAGGTCATGTGCATTCTTATTTGTCAATTTAACATTTTCCATAATAGTGTTCATAATGGACACATTGAGACCTCCTATTGGGGAATGCTTGTGATGTAAGCTCAATTACATGGTTTGATCTTTCACGGGTGACTCGTCGAATTGGAATGGAGGTTTCCCTCGTAGGTCATGTGCATTCTTATTTGTCAATTTAACATTTTTCATAATAGTGTTCATAATGGACACATTGTGTCTTCCTATTGGGGATGTCTGTGGGCCGGGCCCAATAGAGGGTCTTCGTGTGTCAATTATGGACACCCTTTTGTATGAGAATATTAGACTACATACGCTAAATATAATCCACTTTTGAAAAATCATTAGAAAAACAATTACAAAGTATAAAATACTGTGTTTTTTCATTAATTTTAAAACTAATCCCTAATCCTCTTAATTCTTCTCTTTGCTCCGATGAATGGATCCATCGAGCCGAATGCGCAATCTCAATTGTTTTTACAGGCACAAGGTCTTGATATGGTGGCTGTTAACGACGGAGATTCGAACATCATCATAGTTCATCTTCGTATCTTGCTGCAACGATACCATGTTGCTGGCCAAACGGCCTCTTATAGCATGCAGCTAGGGGTGTAAGCGATCCGATTTTTGCGGTTTTTGACAAATTTTCAAACCAAACCGTTTAAACCGGTTTGAGAAAAACTCAAACCTAAACCAAACCATTTTGAACGGTTTGAAAAAAACTCAAACCTAAACCTAACGGTT
>CAIGRH010020240.1:0-10081 GCA_903798295.1 Fraxinus nigra | reverse complement strand
ACCTCCTTCTGGTAGCCAAGCATGCTTCTTACTGAAAAGGGTTAACTCTTGTAACTCGTTAGGTACTTAGATACAGATTCATTTATAATCTGCTTAAACACATTTTATTTCTTTATTTCTGTCTGTATCCTTGTTGTCAGTGGAGGAATTTAGTCCCTTAGCTAGAAATGACGTTATCTAACTATATGCAGTGTGATGAGTTGGTGGAGCATGGAGCAAGTATAGGAGAAAGTCCCGCAGCAGTAATTAAGAAATGCAAGTATACCATTGGAATGTTGTCGGATCGTGCTGCAGCCCTTTCGGTTAGTTTATAATTACTCCTCAATATTTTATGTGGATGATCCTTTGGTTTGGAGTATCTCAGTCACTTGCCATGCTTTGGTCACTTTTAGGTGGTTTTTGATAAAGGTGGTGTACTAGAGCAAATAAGTGCTGGAAAAGGATACATTGACATGTCAACTGTTGATGCCGAGACTTCCACAAAAATCAGTGAGGTTAGAATTGCCTGCCTCTGCTAAGTCTTCTATTGTGTAAACTTGCACTCTGCAATGTGCTATCTCAACATTACTTTCTCATATCTTTTTGGAAGCCAACAGAATTCACTTGAAAGTATCTCCCACGATGCACATGAAAATGAAGCACCACATACATATTTACATGCATGTACTTTTTTATAAAACAAAATTGACTGTAGATAAATTTTCCAACTTCCAGAATAGATCAGATCGCAGCTATAAAGAACTTTATGTGTTCTCTGTATCCTTTGAAACCTTTACCTCTGTGATGATGCACTAGAATTGTGTTCATCCACTTATAACAAAATATGGCAACCGAGTCTTCTTAGATTTTCAAATCAATTGATATCGTCGATCTCTAAGCTTCTCGGGATGCTTCTTGCTTGTAGAAAATGTGTATTCATTATTTCATATAAATTGTTTTTAAGAGTTTAATCAAATTGAAACGGGAACACGACCAAGAATACATTCAGGTGTTTCATCAACACTATTATTTTCTGATGCTTTCAGGCAATCGCGTCAAAGGGTGGTTATTACCTCGAAGCTCCAGTGTCGGGTAGCAAAAAGCCTGCTGAAGATGGTCAATTGGTGATTCTTGCTGCAGGAGAAAAGGTGAATTCTCTAGTTTCATTTATCATTTCCATGGTTGACGTCCTAAGGATTGTTATAGCAATTTACCCACCGTATTACTAGGAAGATATGAATGAGAATTGAAAGGGATTTCGAACTACCCTCGGGTTGAGAAGCAATAGGAAAGAACGGTAGGTGGATGCCTCTTTTCTATTCCTGCTTTCCCAGTTATAAAGTACTGAAGGGAGAAAGGACTATGATGTAACTGCCTTTGCTTTTATTTTGTCAAATTTAAATTAAACAACAGCATGGAAATACTTGTTGCCCATGAATCACCCTTTGCTTAACGGCCGTTTCCTTCCTCCTACCAAACACAGTGCCAGCATCAGAAAGATAAAGTGAGCATCCAATGAGGCCGTACACATTTAGCCAAGGATTTTTCTCCAGGTACACGGCTTCGTAATTGCTGTGGCCCTCATGGAAGAATTTACAGCTTTATATTTGATTAGATTAAAAATGAAATTCGATTGAGCGACATCATTTAGGCACCTAAAGAATCCTACAGAAGACCTATATATTTGGAATTATAAAGATATTAACAACTCAAGTCATTGCATTTAGATGCATTGACTTATTTAAAACATGAATGTTTCTTGAACTGTACATGAATGCAGCAACCCGTAACAATCAAATTGCTCTTCTATTTTGGCTGGAAATGGAAGTCTGTTTAATGTTCTGTTTGTTTGAAATTGCAGGCACTGTATGAAGAAGTACTGCCTGCTTTTGACACCTTGGGGAGAAAATCCTTTTTCTTGGGACCTGTTGGAAATGGAGCCAAAATGAAACTTGTTGTCAACATGGTAATGGGCAGGTAATGATGCCTTCATCATTATAACACCTTACTCCTGCCACAAATTACATATCCTGTCTCAACCTAATACTCAAATTGTGCTTTCACAAACAACGCTCATTAAAAATAATGACTTTTGAAAATTTTCAACTCTCCCCTAAAAAACTTTGACTGTGCTAAAGTTGGTGTTTAGTTATACGTGGAGGAAGTACTTTTTCCTTCACCAGTTCACCTACTTTATGTCGTAGAATAATGTTTCCCGGCAACTGTTACCACCCTCACCACTCCAGCCATCATCCCTATCATATTTATACATGTACGTATTGATATATATAGCTGTTTGATTTAACATAGTGAGCCAAGGTTGGCAACCGGAAGGTTCCCTCTAATTGCTACATATGGCGAGTTCAGTTTTTCGTTATATTTTGGTTTGCTTGTGCATCCATATTACTCTGTAGTTGTCTTCTATTTTGCAAAGAAGTGATGCTTAGAAAAGATGTTTACGTGAATGTTTGGCATGCAGTACTGTACAAAATTGGACAATATAGTAAACAAGATTTAGCTTATTTTTAATAGTGTTCAGTGCTATTCAAACCTCACCTCCAAACATGCCATAAGTGGGCAGGCTAGATAATTCATTTACTGTCCAATTTGCAGTATGATGAATGCATTCTCAGAGGGCCTTGTGCTGGCTGACAAAAGTGGATTGAACCCCCAAACACTTCTCGATGTCTTGGTGAGAAAGCAGACATAAGTCTGACACTATCCTTTCCACCTTCTATTGGCATTCCACTGACTTTCTGGTTGGTTTTCTCCTTGACAGGACCTTGGAGCTATTGCAAATCCGATGTTCAAATTGAAGGGGCCGTCTATGATCCAGAGTAGTTATTCCCCTGCCTTCCCTTTGAAACATCAGCAGAAGGACATGAGGTTGGCTCTTGCCCTTGGGGATGAAAATGCCGTGCCAATGCCAGTGGCTGCTGCTGCTAACGAGGTACCACATTAAGCCCCTCTTTGGTTTAAGCTAAAATTAGATTTTATTTATTTATTTTTGTTTTATTTTTTTTGTAGATTTTGATGAAATTGAAAAGTTGATAAAAGTTGTGGGTCCCACGAATGTGGTTAAATTAATTGTTGACTTTGACGTAGATTTTTGTCATTTTTTTATCAAAACCAAATGGAGGCTAATTGATTCTTACCCATGTAATTTGATGCTTGTAGTCGCTCATCAATTTCACCATTGCTTAGTGAACATATTTAGAACTCATATTACACCAATCATCACGATCCATTTGCGTATAATATAAACAAGGATTTGAATGTCTACAATCATGGGGGCGGATTCAGGGCTGAACTAATTTTATTTTATTTTTTTAAACCAAGCTAATATGTAAAAAAAAAAAAGTAAAAATTTTATACAAGTTTTTTTTTTTTAATATATATATATTACACGAGACATCGGTTTTTTTTTGTTCTTTTTCAGTTCTTATTTTTTTTTCTGTGTATAGGCATTCAAGAATGCGAGAAGCATGGGATTTGGGAACCTAGACTTTTCAGCTGTGCATGAGACTGTACAAGGTTCCAAAAGTTCAGTCTGATGCCACTTATCTGAATTGTGACTGAAGCATTTTTGCTGCAGAAATTTCTCCATAGATGGTGGAAAACATATAGCACAAAAGCAAAAGGTGTAATTGGTATATCAACAAGTTCATAGTTCGTGCGTGGAAGATTTTGCTTGAATTCCTTTGGATTTGAGATAATGTAAACTTTTGAGTATGCAAAACCAAAATACTTTGGAATAGCACACACAGTACGGACTAAAATTAGCCGGCACGAACCAAGGCTAAGTACACTTGTAACTAGCCAACTCGGACAGGCACTCAGCCATATGCTTCAAAAAAAAAATTAAAAGAAAAACATGAAATTCCATTAAATTATGGGGGAAGCCTAGCTGTTGTCGTGTCCCATTCTATTGACAAAATCAAATAGATGTAATCACTTAGAAGCAGATATAAAGACATGTCTCTAGTGTCTAAAGAATTCATCTGAAAATGTCATTTCTGTGCGAAGGAAAGAATGAATTGCTTCGATTCCCCCAGAAAATATGAGGAAAAATAAAACACTCAATAAAACTGATTTGTAAAATCAAATAAGCAAACAACGCTGTTTAGAGTCGAAGTATTAACTAAAACATTGTAGCAAACTTGAGAAACTGTGCATGCACATTACACGTCAATACTTATAGGTTGGTTCTCGTAGCTTTTAGCAAACCACGCAATATGCGTTGCAGACAGACAAAGCACTCAATCTTAAATTCTAATACTGTACGAACAGAATTTCGTTGTCACTCTACATAGGTAGGAGAAACTGTATCTTTCCACCAAGCGTTGGAACTGAATAAGCTCGATAATCTCAATCTGCAAATCTTTACGATCATCACTTCTTTGACTTGAAGGGTTTGAATATGTTCTCCTTGTAGTACTTAAGTTCTGCAATGCTTTCCTTGATGTCATCCAGAGCCCTGTGTTTGTTTTCCTTCTGAGGAGCTTTTTTGTTATCTAGTGAAACAAGTCACGTTCGAAAACGAAGGAACTTAAGAAATTTACTAGAACTAGAGCTAGAGCATGTTTCTAAGTGGAAGGTATGTTTATGTAACTCTGTTTTCAAATCAAATCAGATATGTTACTTTTTTTAGTTTCGAGTAAAAAACAACGTAATAATTGTGAAGGTAAAGTAAATCTATCTTGCTTTCAAAACAAGTTACTCATTTATATTTATTTGAATAAACTTTTCAAGCTTTGCTAAACATGCTCCTAAGTGTTGATCAGAAGACTGATATGTGGGAGCAATGAGGCCGGTTGGTGAAGTAATTAGCCAATGACACAATGTGTATAAATCTAAAAGAGAACGGTAAAATGTAGGGAACAAACAAAAATTCGCTAATTCACCTGCCTGAATGGAATAGGAGCAGAATTGTTACCTCTTGGGTACCAGCGGAGACATAATGCCTTGACACTGCTGACATCAACAAGTATGTGAGAAAATAGTCCAGCCAAATTCGGCATGTACTTCTGTCAAACGAAAAGTTCATGTTAATATTATGACAGGTAACATGCTTTACAGTAAGCAAAATCCGAAGTTAAAACATAACTATTTGATATTTCTCCACTGAAGCCTATATCTGATTGTTTCTAGTCCTACCATGGGGGCACAAATAAATTCCATTTACTTGCTTAATCAGGAAGAAATGTATTGAAGCAACATGTTACACTAACCAAAAGTAGCAACATCTATCTTTATTTTTGGAGCATGTAGAAATCTTTTGCCAAAAAGAAAAATTTTTGTAGGGAAATAACATGACATATTATGGAAAGTCAAAGAAACAACTAAAAGCTTAGAAGTGGTTGTACATCATATATTTGCAGCACTGACCCAAAGTTTTTACTCCAAATTTTGCTATCATATATAAGTTTAAGTAACTGGGGGCATACACCATATTTGGGTGTTTATTATATTTCTTATCATGTGATAACAAATTATAAGATTCACCTACGCCCTTTCTTCTATTGATAAAACCCTCTCTTTTTTCCATGTTCCAGAACTAAATAAAAATGCCAAATTTTACATGGTAACAAAATTCAGAACATATTTATCTGCCAAAAAAACAGAATCTTTTCAGATATCATAATTTAAATTATATGAAGTTTTCCTTACCTTTAGAAATAGAAAATCAACATAGACAGAATTTCCTGCAAGAAGAGGTGTATATGTGCCAACATGTCTCTTCACAAATTCTACAACCTACAAAGATTCAAGCATTGAGACTTTTGAACTTTATATAACACCGACAGGTGCAGTGAAAGGTTTGACTGTGGACCACACCTTGAATCACTAACGTCAAATTCTATCAGTCCACTGTGGAACATGTGTTCCACCATTGAGCAATGGTCAAGGTATTACTCAAAAAAATTAAAACATTTAAAAGAAGGAAAGAAAACAAAGGATAGTTAACACTAAAAACCAGGGTCATATAGGGATGGCAAAAAAGCTCGGACGGCTCAGGCTCGGTGTAACCGAGCCAAGGCCCGGGCCGAGCCCCATTTTGGGGCGTCGGCTCGAGCCCGGGCAAGCCCGTGGCCCGGCCAAGCCCACCAAAAAAAAAAATTATAGAGCTGCCTCTAAGGGCAGCTTGCAAAACTGCCTTGCAATTGCGCAAGGCAGCTTTGCTACAAAGCTGCCTTTGCAAGCAGCTATTTTAGCTGCCTGCAAAGGCAGCAAGCTACAAACATTTTAAAAAAAAAAAAAAATTCAAAAACTCGAGCCGGTTCGGCCCGCTAAGGCTCGGTGCAAAAGCCCGGGCCGAGCCTCATTTTTTTGACCGGGCTTTGCTCGGCTCGGCTCGGGTCTAAAAAAGTTCGAGCCGAGCCTGAGCTTTTTTTTTCGGCTCGGCTCGTTGACATAGCTAGGGTCAACCTCGGTTCCATTGAAATAACATCACTTGGTATAAATCAATCAGAATTATGCAATAGGAAATAATTAGGCTCTCATTGTGAATTACTGAATGCTGAAAATGGTTATTTTGATCATGTCATGAGTACCTTTTTTTCTCATAACAAACTATCAGATAAGTTATTTTAAAATTTCAAGATCGTAATAATTATCATGTTTTTACTTAACATGCATCCTAATATACATGTGCATGTATCTGTTAATGAAATAACACTATAATAAAGAAAAAACGTGTTGCTAGAAGTATGAAATAACATTAGTTGGAACTGGAAGGACAAGCTCTCCCTTTTGTTAAAAACCCATAGCACACGCCTCATCAGTAATCTTATGTTACTATAAACCTACAAGATAGATTCAGGTCAAATCTCTTGCTTTATTTAGCTTGTCTGCTCTTGTAATTTTCCCTGGGAGTGATACACCCCTTTACATGAAATTACTAATAAAATCTCACAAAAGAGGATACCCAGCAGTTGGGTTCTACTAACATATAGAGATTCATCTAGAGAATATATGAACTTCTACTTCTCCTTCTAAAAGCAAGATATATGATTATTTCGTGGCATTCCAGACAAGGAGGATTTAGAATTTTATATAATAGAATCAAGAAAAAATTATTTTCACTCGTATTTTCCTCCCTATTCAAACCGTCAGATCAAATCAGTATCTACACAAAATAGCGATAACTAATAAAGAAAACTTGTGCACAACTATATATCAATACATGGAAACAAATTTTAGTTTTTACAGATTGCTAATGCTATCTTCAGGCCATAGAAGATGGAAAGTTTTGAAGTTCATGTTGTCATGTGCATGTGTGGAAAAATGATGTGTCATCCAGGAAGAAAAAAAGAGTCCTATCAGCCCTGCTTGGTTGACAGGATGGCAAGAAACAAAAAATCCTTTAGAAGATCGACATGCACAAAAACCACCCAGAAAAAGTATTAATTTTTTTTTTTGATAACCGTGGATGTCCGGGCCAGCTTGTGCGCACCTCGACTAATCCCACGGGGCCCTGAAGTTTACAGCCGTTTCTCAACTCAATGGCCCTGAGGGGACTCGAACTGGTGACCATTGGGGAGCAACCCCAAGACCTGACCAATTGAGCTACCCCTCAGGGTTACAAAAGAATTTCACCTTAAAATCTATTAAAAAAAGTAAGTGGGTTCGGNCTTTAGAAGATCGACATGCACAAAAACCACCCAGAAAAAAGTATTAATTTTTTTTTTTGATAACCGTGGATGTCCGGGCCAGCTTGTGCGCACCTCGACTAATCCCACGGGGCCCTGAAGTTTACAGCCGTTTCTCACCTCAGTGGCCCTGAGGGGACTCGAACTGGTGACCATTGGGGAGCAAACCCAAGGCCTGACCAATTGAGCTACCCCTCAGGATTAGAAAAAAGTATTAATTCAGCATTAGTACTCCAAATAAATAATTTTCCTTGTGACATGAGCGTTAAGCAGTGCGTTTGGGATAAAATGGCTGCAATTACCTGCTTTTCCGCTTCTTTATCACTGATTGTACTGTTGAGAACTTTCTCGGTCAAACCTAGGTACCAATAGTAGTTTGTGACATGCAATAAAACGTATCTTACAAAACAAGGAGGCAATGTCAATCTATGATGATACGTGCCAGACACGATGACAAGTGATTTTCAAAAAAAAAATTTAACACGATATAGTATAAATTTAATTTTGTACTTGTTATTAATTTTTTTGTTGAAATTTTTTAAATATGAATACCTATTTTTATATAATAATAACTTTGAATTAAAAATATATAATATTTCAAATAAAGAAAAATAACCATGGACACTTGTTCTAGTGTAGATATCCGACATGTGTTAGAAACGGATACACCTATCTAGTTAAAGTGTCCGTGCAACACAGATAGCAATTTTCTTGCAACAAAAAATGACGAGAGAAGGAAACTAAACTTGCAAAGCTGCTTACCGCTTGCTCCATGATGTTGTTGACACCATTCTCCCATTTTATCAAGGCATTCCTTTGATTGATGAATAACCAAGTCTGGACCCTATAAAAGAAACAAGAAGGAAATTTTCTCGGTTAAGAAAGGAAGTGAAGCAATGGCCATTGGACAATGAAAGAAACCCAATTTATCATTTAAAAAGACAGAAAAGAGGGTAGCCAGGATTCAGATGGATTTGATTTGATTCAAACCATTGAAAACTAGCTACATTTCCAGCTAGCAGAATATGGAAAAACAAGTAACAAGAAGGCAAAATAAAGCTAACAAAAGATAGGACTATAATTGAGCAGAAAATATGACGACAGGAATTTCTTCAGCAAGAAAGGGTGAAGTTACCTCAGTCGACTTGTTTAAATTGCCATCTGTAACTATACAAGCAATTTCCAATATTCTATCGACCTCAACATTCAAACCTGCAAAAAAGAGAAAGGAGCTTACACCACTATAATGTTTCTTCATGATTTAACCAATCATTTCTCTGCCATTTGACATGAAGAATCGCATTGGTCTGCACAAAATTAAAGTAAACTAAGCAAAAAAGGATTCCTTTCTATGCTGTCTGTCTTTTTTTCTTTTACCCAGGGCAATAAACAAATACAAGCAGCAAGAACACAAACAGACAAATGTGTATATATATATATCACTCCTATATTAAAAGAGTGAAACCCAGATTCACTGTTCATTTTTGTCACACGAGTTTTCACATTTTTCTTGCTNTCATGATTTAACCAATCATTTCTCTGCCATTTGACATGAAGAATCGCATTGGTCTGCACAAAATTAAAGTAAACTAAGCAAAAAAGGATTCCTTTCTATGCTGTCTGTCTTTTTTTCTTTTACCCAGGGCAATAAACAAATACAAGCAGCAAGAACACAAACAGACAAATGTGTATATATATATATCACTCCTATATTAAAAGAGTGAAACCCAGATTCACTGTTCATTTTTGTCACACGAGTTTTCACACTTCGCCTCTTTCCAATCTGGTTTTGCTACGGTATGGAGCCATCTTTGTTGATTATTGCAGTTGAAATTATATAAATATCTTCTACCGCATATCTTCTACAGCCGTGTTCTCTATTCCCTGTAATTTTCTTCTCCTAAGCTCACATTTTTCTTTGAAATAACTGCTAATAACTAACAGAAATTCTCTGAATTTATTTTCTTGAATAGTTACCTAGTGTTTTTGATGAATCAAGTATTGAAATATTTCTATCTGAAATAGGTTGGTGTTGTTAATTATTCAAAATTTTCAATTATTAATCTTTCCACTTCTCACTCTCTCTCTGTTCTTGGAGGTATGATTGAGGATGTAGGGCTACCTAAATTGAAAGAACCGAGCAATTATGATGAGAACAAGAACGAGCCAAGTACACGTTTTTTGACCCAATCCTTTTATGGGAATTCCTTGGAAATTTTTGTTATGCTTGTTTTTATACGTTTAATTTGGTTTTCGATGTAATTTTTATTTGTTTTAGATCATGTAATAGAAAACCAATGATTTTTATGCGGCTTTGATCTGCTGTGTCTGATTTTATTAAAAAAAAAAATCAATTTAATCTTGCTAGGAAAATTGCTACTTACTTACATTTTCTTCATATTTCATGTTATTTATTTGTTTGAATGGCAAAGTGATTCAGATTCATTTTT